>CAHIKZ030002957.1:0-172500 GCA_903632075.3 Acanthosepion pharaonis
CATTTCTTTGTTAAAGAAAATGTCATGAGCGATGAAATGTAGCTAATTTACAACAAGATGCAAACCACAATAGAAAATCAAATATTTCAAATCCCTTCTTATAAGCCGTATTGAAAGCGGGGATGGGTGATAGACATCTTCTGAATAAGAGTGGGAGGATGGAATAATGAAGTTGCCAGAATTATTGATGATGATGTTCAAGGATCCTAAAAAAGATTTATTTTTACGTAAATAACAGAAAGAAATTTTGCCACAGCCAATTCTAATTAATTTATAAATGTATTGGATTCTGAAGAAAATGCGAGTAATATGAAATTCCCATATACCAATGCAAGGATTCTAATTTCATTATGATGGTAATGATAAAAAAAAAATCAGTAATCACAACAGCAACAACAACAATAATAATAATAAATAGAAGAGGAAGAAGATAAAACATAATTATTATTACAAATCTTAATGAAGATTAAAGTTTAAGAATAGAAAAAGGAAAGCAATATTGTTTAATAATGTTTAAAAATATTTCGACAGTATGTCTGTTTTCTTCAGTTTATATTTTAAAATTGCATACAAACATAATAAATATTTTAAAAATACAAACCTTCATACAAAAATGATTAAGCTTCGTTAGACACTGTCTTTTCTTTTCTTACGAGTAAAACGTGCACTTCTCTAAGAGTTGCAAAATACTGGAAGATTGATTCGTTTTCAATAGCTGATCAAACCTTTGCAGAGTATTTAAAGCCTGAATATACTTTTTAAATTGTAAGTATTTTTTTTAGATACAATTTCTTTTACTTATCGAAGTTAAGAAAAACATCAACAACCAAACAAGTTTTATTTAGTGATGCAAGTTTTTTTATTGATACAAGTTTTACAAATTATGGGAGGAAAGGGGGTGAATTCAATACATTTCCAAAGATAGTTGCGCGTGGGAATATAACAAACCCAACGGGAATTGGAACTCGGCGCTCCGATTAACATTTCAGAAAAAAAAAACAAAAAAAACAGTGAATTATCTGAACATTCACAGAAAAATAAAAGCGTGTAGAACATGGCGGCAACAGATACACCGAAGATTATCTGTTTACTTTGAATAATCCAGAAATATCTTCGGTATAATTTTGAAGAACGGGAAATCCGAGACAGGAACATTCCGGAGCATAGCATAAATAAAAATCAGTATGAACACTGTGGAAAACTTTTTGGTGTATTAATGAATCATACTGTAACTTAATCTCGAAAGGGAGGCTCTCAATGAAATGGGGGGATTGGAAAGAAGTTCTTTTCGAAGAGATCCTTACGAAGTCACGAAGGATAATTCCTAACATCCACAGATCCCAAATAGAAGAAAAGAATTTATCAATTAGTGGAATGCATCCAAAATAAGATTGCTTTTTCTTTTACGTAAATAACGGAAGCAAAATTTTGATACAGCAAATTCGATTTGATTTATAAATGTGTTAGAATCTGAGGAAAAATATATGAGTCAATTTCAATCCGAGGATTCTACCAATTCGAGGATTCTATTTCGAAGATGATGATGATTATTATTATTAAGAAAAAAATCAACAACCAAACAATAATATTAATAGTAAATAGAAATTAAAAAGACACTTTTGTCATAAACAAGTAGCTTCAAGAAAATATCTAGAATTATTAAAAATTGACTCAGAAGAGAAATCGAAAAATGTAAACTATTTTCAAAAGTTATCAAAAAAAATTTTGAGTTCAATCCAGTGCAAGAAAAGATGAAGAAATGTGTTTATGTTAAAAGAAATGGGAGTCTTTCTGATATATATATCTCTTCTTTGTTCATAGCTAATCGAGGTCAATTGAAACATATTAATGATTCCAACGACCACAAAAGCATACTTTGTAATATGAACTTATCTATCAAGTAGATTACACACATTAAAATAAAATCTGTATTTCTTTTTCTTTCGCGGAAAGTGAAAGTGGATGCGCGAATGTTTTCCTGTTGATTTTAACATGAAAAAGTCATCATGAACATTATAAACCAGTTTGGTGTTAATACACAGCACAATCGACTTTCATATACGTGGGTAGATAGGATTTCACATTCTGTAAAGTGATACCAAAATTTAGAACTCTTCCCCTCAAATATCTAAATCTGAAATGGGAAATATCAGATCTGTTCTCTATATAAGAAAAGGCTATTCAGTAACAATAAACATTTCCAATTTACGAATTGATCTGTAAGGCTCTCCGCCCGAAAGAATTATATCAACAAATCCTTGTTTAATATCAACGAATCTTTTATCAACTGCCAGAGACAACCATATCCGATCACACTGTATTGTAAAAGAGATATCGATTCGTTTTCTAATCATCGTAAATATTGTATACTGGAAGAATAAGTAAGTGGCCGAAAAGTTTCTTGTTAGTTTTTCACTTGAATTTTATTGATGATACTATAACTTTCTCAGGTTTCATATTTATAGTTTTATTTATCCCTTTGACTGTTTCTTGGTTATATATCTCTCTTTTCTTTCTTACAGTGCATCTTGTCAAATGTCATTCTGCCTTCGTCGTCGTTATATTGGCTGCGTGCGTGTCACTCATCCATGGGTCACCAACACCGACTACAGACGAAACAAACAGGAAAGACTTAAAAAGAGACATACATTTAGCCTCACAAATCACCACACTGACATTGACGTCATTAAATATTACATTTCACAAATATGTAAGTATTTAAAAAAGAACTCCATCATACGATTTCTTATTGATACATAACTTCATCTTCTAAATAAACAACTTTTATCTTGGTAAAAACCATCTAACATTTTTCAATAATCATAATCGCTATAACAAAAATTTGACAGATTTTTTTCAATATAATTTTAATATAATAATATACTTTACTCTAAAGATATTTAAATTGCATCTTTGCTATCAATGTTAGAAAAATTTTTGTAGGAAAGATATTTCAAATGCTTGCTTTTGTGTTGTTTGTAGTGTACAAGCGTTCCACTATTGTTCACCCACGACTGCAGAAAGTTCGTCACTTTGTTGAAAGCAAGAGCTGATTCAAATATGCCACAACTCGTCATCGAAAGTAAACTCAATTTTCAGGACGTCTTATCTGTCAAGGTAAATTTTTAATTCCTAATTGAAATTTGGTCTTGACTCTGACAATGAAAATGATTTTTCTAACTTCTATTTAAAAAATTTTTTTTTCAAATCTATTTACATATTGAAACAAAATATGAGAGAACCTTTTATTATTTCACCAATTTTTCAATCGAAAAAATGAAAATATTAAAAAATGTCCATTGATTATTTTAAAATTTCACATTTTTATCTAATAAATTTACATAAAAAAAGAGTTATAAGTTATTGACATTTGTAAAAACGTTTATGAAAGAATGTTTCAAAAATAATATCCGATAATGCAACTTCTTCAGATGGATAACGGAAAATGTGTTGTCCGTGTGTGCATTTGTGTGTTTAAAATAATTAAAACAATTTATTTTCCCCAAACTGACGTTCTTCCAGACTAAAAAGAAAAAGAACATGAGTGAATTTTTAAAAAATCGTTTAACATTTTATATTTTTCGTTTTAATTGTTTGATATTTGAGATGGAAATCCTTCAAAATAGGTAGAAAATAAATGAAAGAAATTGTTTTGATCCATTTTCAAATTTGTCGACAGTTTGGGGGAAAATAACATAATATTTAATTATTTTAAACGTACATACATGCATGCAAACACAACAATTTTTCGTTATTCATCTGAAAACATAGGCGAAATGCATTAGTATCATGAACGTTTATCGAAATATAAATAACTTATAACTCTGTTTACCTGTTTGTAATTTATTACATAATGTCGACATGAGAACGAAGGATAAAAAAATTTTCATTTATGGTAAAACAAATTTGAGGATATCGAATATAAAAACTCGGACATTTAAAACGGAGAATATAAAATTTTAAACGGTTTTTGTTTTTAAAGTCGCTCATTTTCTTGAAAATCTTATTAGTCTCGACTTATACTTTGGGAAAAATATTGTAAGATTTAATTTAAACACGGTGAAATCATACACACCAAAATAATTTTTTATTTATCCATTTTGAAGCCAAATATTTTTTGCATTATCGGATATTATTTTCGAAACATGGGATTTTCAGGAACGAAAATGAAAAAATTTCAAATACTTACCTTTTGCTATTTGGAAATCTGTTGTTTAAATTTGTATTTTTAAGTTGAAATTTTTATTTTTTTCTCCTGATTCCGGTGAGTTCATTCAAAATTTATCATTTTGGTTAAATATTGAATCAATATAAGAGAACCTTTTATTATAGTCCATTTTCAAATCTGTCTAAACAACGCAAAATATTTAAAATATTGTTCATTGATTAAGTTTTAAAATTTTACATCTTTATCTGTTTGTATTTCAACAAAGGCTATAGGCAACATGAGTCGAACATTTTCAATATTTGAATTAAAACAAATTTGGATATCGAATATAATTTTAAAACATTTTTTTTTGCAAGAAAAATTAAACTCGAATGGAAATGGATTCAAACCAATGATTTTTTATTGCAAAATCAAATGGAAAATAAATCTGTTTCAATTGAAATGAGTCTTTTATATTCGAAATTAATTTATTTATTTTATCATATAATAAAATATCTTCATTTGTTTTTTAAAATAATATTCGAATAGAAAATAAAAACATTTCAAGGAATATAATTTTTTTAAATAATGATGATATTTGGTTTTTAAAGTATTTGAGTTTTTTTTTTTTTTACAGCTTTCAGATTCTGATCTGTTAAACGGTGATATGGACAGTCAACTCATTGTGCCAGCAAACCTCCCAAAACTGTACGGCCGATGGTTAACCATGCTAACACTACACATGTCATATAATCAAGTACAGTCCATTCAACAAAAACTGACCGCAATGTCGCAAGGTCTTTAGAAATGTGTGTGTAAACACAGATATCAATGACACATGTGTGTCATTTCAACAATGTTGAAGCGTTTTCGACTTCAGATATATTTTCTATATGTTTATTCAAGGATCAAATTGTATACACATACCTTTTTTTAAAATCATTTATATTTGTAATAATTTAAAATTTTTTTTTTCTGTGTTCATCAAAAATCATGTTCTATCTTTACGAATGTTTCAAAGAAAAATAAATATGTTTATAAAAAAATGTGTGTTTTTTTCAAATAGAATTTTTTTTTTAATTTTCTCCGACTGCAATTCCACCTCGGTTTTCAAAATACCGGAAAGATTAAAATGTTTTTCTTTTCAGAATTAAAATTTTCGTTTTCAGACCAAGAAATGTTTCTTGTACCCTTTAAAAAAAAAAAATTTCAATTTGCGCATATTTTCCGTTTTTATCTGTAAAATGAATGTCAAAGAAAAAAATCTGTTAATTAAACGAAATGTGTTTTATATTTTTTGTTCAAGAAGGAAATTAGAAGAAAGATTAAAATGAAGAAGAAAAAAGAATTTAAAAAAGAAGAAAAGAAGAATGCAAAAGAAAGAAAAGATTCAATTGAAAAGAAGAGGAATCCAGAAACAGGAAGAAGAAGAAGAAGTTTTTTGAAGAAGAAAGAAGAAGAGAAAAAGAACTTCTCGTCGATTAGCTGACAGCAAAGAAGAAACACTCACACACACACACACACACAAGAGAAATCACACACACCTGAAAACACACACAAGAAGAACCGTCACACAAACAAACATAGAGAAACACAGACAAATTAACAGATAGTTGTTAGGTAAATATTGTAAATATAGTTCACTCTGTCCCACATATTCATATCATTTGCTCAATTTAGGAATAATAAAATAGTATATTAAAACATTATGGAGTAAAACATTTTTCTAACACAAATCTACAATATGGATTTACCAAATAAATATGTAGTCATTCTGTACGATGGGTTTTGATGGGTATATATATATATATATATATATATATATGTATATATGTGAATATATGATTCTAGATTTCTCTCTGAATAGACAGAGAGAAAACGAAAATAGGAAGGGAAGATTTCTATGTGTTAAGAAGATATAAACTTCATTTCTTTTCACGATAAGAAGACTCACTCAAGCAGTTTCTGTTTTTTTTCATTATTTCCACTTGCTTTCATATTCTTTTATGTCCATTTGCCATGATTTAAATTCATTATAGGAATGTCCTCACTACGTTAAACAGTAGCGTTTATATTAATGTGGTGAGATTGCTTTTATAAAACAAGTTCTTTTTGACAGGAGATAAAGAAAAACTAAATCATATATATGATGTTTATTTAAGAATGTTGCATTCATACACACACGATCGTTTCCATTGTTTTATGAAAAGCAAAGCGACTGTTGTAATATACTGTGCCTCATTTGTACTATTCGTTCAATAAATATCACTACACAACTTTGAGTAGTAAATGAAATTCATTCATAAATCCAAAGAGGTCAGTTGTCTGACTGACGTTGATAACAGTAAACTTGCAGTACCTCTCAACCAATCAGATTAAAGTGCCCTCGTTTCCCACCCGCACGAAGCAAAAAAAATAAAATTTCAAAAAACAAAACGAAACTTCATTTAAAAAATCAAAAAACTAAAACTTTCTTGACTAGATATATATAAAAAAATATTTTACTTATTTTTAATCGAAGTAATAGGCACCGCTATAGATTATCTAAATTAACCCGATAAATATATTTTAAATATTTCAAAATTTAATATTTGAACATAAAATTACAATTCTGTTTAAAAGATAATGGCCTAAATCTAATCCAAGTTAAAGGAAAAATCAATTTCCGTATATAAATAAATATTTAGGACGTTTTAAAAGGTAAAATATCAAATTATTTTTTTCAGTTCATCCGTACCAAAAATAATCAAGCAGTTGCTAAAAGGAAAATGAATAATCGATAACATTGGGAGATCATCGCGTCAGTTCAAAAATACTTCCCTTAGCTGTATGTGCTTCTCCAGGGTTACAGAAGGAGAAAAAACAAAGAATTCTTTTAAAAAGATACACACTCAAAATGACATAAAATTTTACATTTTTTACCAAAATCTTCAGGCATGCCTTCATTAAATAAAAAAACTCTTGTGAGAAACGGAAAAATTATTTTTGAGATTTATTGAATCATTTCTGATAAAATGCGGGACAACTTTTCCATCTGTATACTTGATACTGCATAAATCTTCTACTGAAATAATATCTTTAGGGATTTTTGAATATATAACTAAAAAGAAATTGGATGAACGCACTAAAAATTATAAAGAACAAATGAGATATCCAAAAGTGGGTGGGGTCAGAAACATACGCCCCAATATTTCCCCATAGTTATTTTAAACAACATAACCTATTCAATAAAACTTTCATTCATTAATAAATAAGTCCTGAAAATTTCATTTGAATCGGATAATTGCCTGATTTTTGGCAAACCTTTTAAAACTGGGGATGCCGAACATTTGCTTTCATTTCGGAAAAAAAGGAATATTTTTGTGGTACCTACTTAATACAATCTGTTACATATCCAAAAAGACAAAAGACGAAACTCATAAGTTGAGAAAATAACTATTCTTTTAAAACTGTTTACTCATTCTTTTTGGGAGTGTGGGTAGCGTAACTGTTATCAGTGCAGAAAATGGAATCGGTCAGTGTTTACTTCCATGTCTCTTTTACCTTCATCAATTGTTTATTTAAAATGGCAGCCTGGACACTCTAGCCTTGGGTGGAAGCCAATCTACAAGAAAGAAATCATTAAACCGTGGCAACGGTAAACTACACTTTTATCATTTTCAAAAATTACAATTACGAGGTGTTTCAAAGAAAGCTGTGGAAAGCTATGATACCCGACGAAAAACAGGAAATTACATTAAAAAATTGACTGTAAAATAATTTCTGTTTTCTTTCTATCATTTGAAATGAAATTTGAGATTTTCTCCAATTTAAATATGAACAAGATAAGTAAAGTTAAAAATCTATCATTCCTACCCAAATTAGAATTTGGGCTGTATCGTAAATCCCCTTTTTCACGTGAATCACTGTCAACTGACCGAAAAAGGGGAATATTTTTTCCTCCAAAAATATGCGCAGCCAAGTAATTTCCCGCCCACTGGCTGCGTTGTAAAACACTCGATGTGTTAAAAGGCAAGGCATCTGAAAAGCCGGATATAAAAATTAAAAATGACTTGGCTTTGAGAAAAAAAACTATAAATGTGTTATTGTATTTGTTGTGTGTGTGTGTGTGTGTGATGTGTATGTTATGTGTTTGTGTTTTGTTTTTTCTGATTGATTTTTTTTATTCTGTGTTCGTGGTGTGTATCTGCGCGTTTGACATATGTTATTTATCTAAAATCACCCAACCCATCAATTTGAAACGCAAATGTTGCTTTTACGTCGACGAATATGAATCGTGAAACGTGTTTATACGGATTTTCTGACAACAACAAACGATTAAAAAGTAAACGAACAAAAAAATTGGGAAAACGTTGAATAGAAACTGAAATGAAATATAAACTCAGAATGAAACTGAAAAACTCAGTTTGTCGATGAATAAATTATTAATATAAACGAACAAAAGAATCAAAATAATATAATTATTACAAAAATTTATCCCAAAATAAATCAAGATGGAAAAACTTTTCCATAAAATTGCAATATCAGTCACATGTTTATAAATTTGTTTAGAAAGAATAATATATCTGCTTTTGCAAAAAAGAAAATTCAATTACTTGACAACTCAAAACTTGTTGGATTATTGAATGTCGATTTTGAAGAGCGTTAGGATCGAATTCTGTGGAAATGTTCAATTAGATTAATACCGATATCGTCATTACCTCACGCCACCAAGGTGTAGTGAGAAACGAACATAATTCATAATTCATATTGTAATCCCCAAAACAGGAGATAAAATTAACAAACAGTTACATGTTTATACAACATAGTAAACGGCAAATCGGTTTTAACGAAGGAAGCTATTAATTGTTGAAACTTTTAATCTTACATTTGAAACGCGAAAATGACAAGACAGTTTGTTTATTACCACAGCAAAGGTCAGTTGGTGATTGTTCCTGAAACAATTCCAGTCAGAAAATAAGAACCTAAGCGATGCATGTGAATATATAATTAAGGGTCGAATTCACATATGAAATCACAATCATGTTACACGGAAGATATCTACATGTAATCAATGTGTTAATGTTAAATCTTTTTTTACCAGTATGAACTTATTATAAAATATACATTGAATAAATAATGGAAAGCATATATTTAAACAACACACACACAACTTAGACTTTGACATTATTATCTAAAAATTCACGCCTTCATTCGAAACAAAACTGTGCTTTTACTCCCGACGAATGTACAACTGAATGGACAGGGTTTTTCCTATGGATTCTTCAACTGACACAATTCAACATTAATATGAAACAAACAAAATGAAATGGGGAAATCAGAGAAAGGTAAAAATCGCTCAGAATGAATTAAAAACACTGAACAGAAGTATAAAAAACAGAGGAACAAGAATGGATGAAAGTTTGAGACATAAATGTACAATAAGTTATGAAAATAACTGAAAGATTGAAATAACCCAGGAACAGATACGGCGGATATTTTCCGGTTAAATATTTTTCAATATACACAAACATTTTGCCGATTTATTTACTCATAATCTCAATATTAAATTGAAAAATATCCGGAGATATATTGCTTGAATTTACGACAGCTGAACACTTGTTAGATTATTGAATGTCAACTTTGGATAGAGTTAAAAGTGTCGAATTCTGTAGAAATGGTCAACCAGATTAGCACCGATAATCATAAATTCACGCCGCCAAGATGCCCCCAGAATCGCCAACATAATTCATACCTAATGTAATCCTCAAAACAGATCACACAGCCAACCTCATAAAATTAACAATCAGTCACATGTTTATAGACTACATAGTAAACGCTTAAATCAGATTTTGCAAAAGAACGTATTAACCAATTCCTGAAGTTAACGATGTTACTTTGTTCAGCGTATTCTACAACCTGCACTGTGATAATTTGACATACTAAAAAGTCACGCCCTCATTCGAAACGAAACTCCGTGCTTTTACTCCCGGCCAATGGACAGGGGTTTTCCTACGGATTCTTCAATTGACACAATTCGTCATCGATATGAAATGAACAAAATGAAAGACAGGGGAACAAGAATGGAACAACGTTTGAAATATAAAAGTACAATACGCTATCAAAATAATTTAAAGATTGAAATACCCCAAGAATATATACGGTGGGTAAATTCTGGTTAAATGTTTTGCATATACACAAATATTTTACCGATTACTTTACTTGTTCTGTCAATAACTGAGATGGGAGCAAATTGCAAAATGGCCGAAGTACTTTTGGTTGATTTTATGACAACTCAAAACTTGTTTAATTATTGAATGTCGACTTTTGTAGAGAGTTAAAAGTTAGAATCGAATTCTGTAGAAATGGTCAACCAGATTAGCACCGATAGTCATTATTCACGTCACCAAGCTTCCTCCAGAATCACCAACATAATTCATACCTAATTTAATCCCCAAAACAGATCACACATCAAACCTGATAAAATTAACAATCAGTTACATGTTTATACACCACATAGCAAAAAATATATCAGTTTTAGCGATGGAACCTATTAATTGCTTGAAACTCATAACGTTACAACTGAAGCGCAAAAATGACATGACAAATTGTTTATTACCACAGCAAAGATCAATTTCTGATTGTTCCAGGAACAATTCCAGTCAGAAAATAAAAACCTAAGCAATGTGAATATATAATAAGGGGCGAATTCACATATGAAATCACAATCATGAAAAAAGGGAGTGTACCGTTTGCGTCAATAGAAATGATTGACCAAGAATTATCTAGACTCGAAAATACGGGCATATTGAAAAAAGTAGAGTACAGCAAATGGGCCGCACCGACGGTCTACGTTAAGAAGAAATCGGGAGAAATTCGGGTTTGTGCTGATTTTTCTACAGGTTTGAACGCAGCAATAAAGGACTACCATTATCCGCTACCTAGTCCTGAAGAAGTATTCACTAAATTAAATGACGGAAAATATTTTTTCAAAAATTGATCTAAGTGAGGCCTAGCTGCAAATCCCAGTCGATGACGAAAGTTCAAAACTACTATGCATAAACACACACAAGGACTACCATTTGGAATTAAAGTAGCGCCGGCTATTTTCCAGCAGATAATGGATACGATGCTGGCAGGACTAGAATACACAATAGCATATCTGGATAACATATTGATTAATAGCAAAAGCGTTGAACAACACTGACAACATGTACAAGAAGTGTTTAAGAGAATTCAAAGCTACGGATTCAAAGTGAAAGAAAATAAGTGTGATTTTTTCATGAAGGTAATTAAATATCTTGGCCATGTAATAGACCAAAAAGGTAGATGTGCAGACCCTGAAAGGTCTACAGCAATAAAAAAGATGCCAGTTTCTAAGAACATAACAGAACTACAAAGTTTTCTTGGATTAGTGAATTACTACCAGGAATTCATACCTCAAATGCATAAACTTCGCGCACCATTGAACTAACTGCTAAAGAAAGAAAAAGTTTGGCAGTGGACAGATCAATGCCAGGAAACATTTGAAAAAATAAACAAGACATTAACATCGGATTTATTTTTGGCACACTATGATCCTAAACTAGAGATTATTGTTGCAAGTGATGCGAGCGCCTAAGTGTCGGAGCGTGTGTATTACATAAAATGCCAAATAGGCAATAAAACCTATCGCACATGCTTCTCGAACCCTACTACCAGCGGAGAAAAACTATTCAAAAATTGAGAAGGAAGCGCTAGCAATTATCTTCTCAGTAACAAGATTTCATAGATACGTCTATGTTAGACACTTTACTCTGCAGACGGATCACAAACCGTTAATAAAAAATTTTGGTTCAAAAAAAGGTCTACCGGTGTACACGGCAAATAGACTACTTAGATGGGGGACGATTCTTCTGAACTATAATTTTAGATTGGAATATTTACCAACGAAAAGAATCGGGCACGCGGATGGTCTGTCGAGACTTATACCAACAAAGACAGAACCATTGGAAGATACGGTAATCGCAGCCCTTAGAAATGAAGAAGACATAAGAACAGTACTATGTTGTACAATCAGAAACCTCCCAGTCACATTGCAAGACATAAAAAATGAAGCCAAAAGTGACGAATTTATTAATGAAACAAAAGCAAATATAGCAGAAAAAAATGAGAAAATTTCGGACAGCTTTTCTCTATGCGATAATGTGCTACTTTACAACGAAAGGGTTGTAATCCCCAAAACTTTACAAAAACAGATACTAAAGGATTTCCACAGAGGACACCCGGGTAAAAATAAAATGAAGTCGCTAATGCAAAGCTATGTATATTGGAAGAATATGGACCAGGATATTTCTCAAATGGTGGAAATGTGCAAGGGTTGTAATTTAGCAGCTATAGCACCGCCAATCATACATAAGCCTTGGCTTGAAACTGATCGTCCATGGTCAAGAATACACGCAGATTATGCAGGACCAATTGACGGGTTCTACTATTTAATCACAGTTGATAACTACAGTAAATGACCGGAGGTGTTTTGGTGCAAAAATCCTACTACAGAAACGACTATAAATTTCCTACACGAGCTATTCGCTCGGTTTGGCGTAGTGGACTGTTTAGTAACAGATAACGGAACGCAATTCACGTCAGCAGATTTCCAAGAGTTTTGCGAAATCTATCAAGTAAAACATATAAAATCCAGGCCTTACCATCCATGATCAAATGGACAAGCGGAGAGATTCGTGGATACTCTCAAAAGAGCATTACGAAAAGCGTACGATGTGCCTACGGAGAAAGCATTACAGCAATTCCTACAGGTATATAGAATAACGCCAAATAATGCGACACCATCAACATTATCACCAGCAGATATCATGTTTGCTAGGAAAATCAGATCAGCGTTCGATAAATTACTACCAAGTAAAACAAAAAAAGTAACACAGTCCTACACACCAAAAAGAAAATTCTTCACAGGGGAAAAAGTTTTTTTAAGGCATACAAAAATAATACCTCTTGCTGGGAACAAGGGATAATTGAGAAAAGAATTGGCAATATGATGTACATAGTTCATAGAAAAAAATTCTCACACAGAAGACACGTAAACTAAATAAGGAAGAGACCGTTACAGAATGCTAACGGTCCAACTCAGGAAGAGGTATTGGACACGATTTTCGACACATTCGATATAACAAGACCGCAAATAATGCCAGAACCATGAAAATCGTCTAGAAAAAGAAAATTTACTGAAACTTTTGAAATAGATCCAAAGAAAAAAATATATTAAGAAGGGGTGTTATAGGACCTTACCCATAATAACATAATGGACTATTCCATATGTAATAAGTACTGCGCCTCAAGAGGAAGCATCGAGTTCAGTCTGAAGTCTGGAGTGAAGTCCGTCAGGAGTCTGTCAGTCAGTCAGAATGAGTCAGTCAGTCCAGTCAGAAACAGTCCGACACAGAGTCGAGTTCAGACAAATTACTACTAACCCTGATTGTTCGTACTAACACTTTCTACTTCCCTGTATATATTCCTGTTTGTAATATATCTGTGTTATTCCATATCCTTGTTCGAGTTCTTCTTTATTGGTTCTACCTTGGACTATCACCGTGGTACAAGGAACCGGACCATAACAGTAATACTGACGGTCTTTATGTCACTCATCCAAGGAACACCAACATCTACAAGAGACGAAACAAGAAAGAAAGACTTAAAAAACGCATTAATTTCGCCTCACAAGTCACAGTTTTGACATTGACAGCAATAATCATTACATTTCACAAATATGTATTACATTTTCCTAAACGATACACGTGTTAAGATACTGAGAAAATTAAATATACCATTGATTAATTGAGATTTTTAAAAAATTGCATATGTTTATATTTTGTATTCAGGATGCTATGCGCAACATGAGTCGAGCAGTCAATCAATATTTGAATCTGATAAAATAACATTTGGATATCGAATATAACATCGTGTGTGAACATTCAAGAAAAATCAAACACAAGTGCCATTTCCGTAATTCTGTTTCTTCTTTCTGATATAAATGACGCCATCTTTTATTGCACATTTCTGACGACCTACGCTTACCTGGACACTTTGAGAAATCATCTCCAATCGTTGATCTCCTATAATGATGTAATATATTCCAGGATCGTTCATTGAGAAAAGTTTACGTCTGGTCATGTGTTTTTCTGTCTCTTTTACAGTCTTCAGATTCTAATCTGACAAATGCTGATATGGACCGCCCACACTTTGCTCAAAGACCTCCCAGTTCTGTACGGCCGATGGTTAACCATGCTAACACTACACGTGTCATTTAATCAAGTACAGTCCATTTTGATTTATATTTCAGGTGGCAATAATGAACACGAGTCAAAGAGTCAATATTTGAATCTCATAAAAAAAACATTTGGATAGCGAATATAACATTTTCCCAAATGATAAATATACTAAGAATATTAAATATACCGTTGATTAATTGAGAGTTTAAAAATTTGCGTATGTTTATATTTTGCATTCAGGATGCTATGTGCAATATGAGTAGAACCGTCAATCACTATTTAAATCTGATAAAACAACATTTGTGTATCGAATATATTGATGATGCTTTTAGATTTCACATCTTTATCTGGTTGTATTTCAGGAAGCTCTAAGCAACGTGAGTCGAACGATCAGTCAATATTTCAATCTGATAAAACAACATTTGGATATCGAATATAACATTGTGTGTGAACCTGTAAGAAAAATCGAACTCGAATGTTATTTTTCGAAAATTTGTTCTTCTCTGCCTGACACTAATGCCGCCTTTATTTATTGCACTCTTCTGACGACCTACGCTTAACTGAACACTTTGAAACACCATGTTTAATCGCTGGTAAGTTACCTTGTCTACAAATATTCACCATATTCATTGAGTCTTTTTAATTTATACACATTTCTTTCTTCTTGTATCCTCGGTTTATATCTTAATGAATGAATATATTTCAGCATAAAATATCCTGCGTTGATTTCCTATAATGATGTAAAATATTCCACGATCGTTCATTGAGAAAAGTTTACGTCTGGTCATACGTTTTTCTGTCTCTTTTACAGTCTTCAGATTCTGATCTGACAAATGCTGATATGGACAGCCCACACTTTGTGCCCAAAGACCTTCCAGTTCTGTACGGCCGATGGCTACCCATGCTAACACTACACGCGTCATTTAATCAAGTACAGTCCATTCAGCAAACACTGACCGCAATGTCGCAAGGGCTGTAGAAATGCATATTTAAACACAGATACTAATAACACATGTGTGTAATTTCAATGTAACAGAAGCATTTTCGACATCATATATGTTCATCTTTTTGATATATCACCAATATATAGACAGATTTACTACCCTTGCCGTATTAAAACAATTCAAATATATATATATATATATATATATATATATATAGAGAGAGAGAGAGAGAGACAGAGACAGAGACAGAGATAGAGAGACAGAGATTGTTATTTGTATTTGTAATCATTTAAAAAAATTTCTTCGATTTCTTTAATCGCGATGCTTTATTAATTTTATGAAATTTTCAAATGAAAATAAATCTGTTATGAAACAAAATTCATGTTGCATGTTTCTTTTACTTTTTGCATTTCACATGTGTATCGGTTTTATTTATTTATATCTGAGTTTCCTCGCATGATGTTGGCATCAAATGTTTTTTGTCTCTCTCAGAAAGCCCTGTGTTCTTTCAGGCAGAGAAATGTACTAATCTTTAAGGATATGTTTCGGCCTTAAGCTGCGAAAATTTAGAATTTTGTGCATTAAGTGTTATAGTGGTCACCATTCTCCTACTTTAAACTTGGATTATCTCCCTTTCGACTATAATATAAATTAGAATCTGTCATGAACAAGCTAAAGGAAAATCATACTCTCATATCCCAAATACTTTCCTGGCTTATGTCAGAAGGTATTCCCCAGACGAGACTCTGCCATTTGGACAGAGACTCGTCTCAGGAAACTGATTCCGTTTTTACGTGGTCTATAGGGAATATTTGCCCGAGACTACGGGTTCGGATACCCCACTTTAAACTCGGCCTTGTGCCACATCTTGCTGCGTGGAGCAACGGGTAAATAATCATATCCCAAATAAGATGATTGCGAAAAAGATTTCTCTTTTCGTAATTTCTTACATCATATATAGGTTAATGTCGGCGTTCTTAGACCCATCACTAGGCGTAGCACTTTTCTGTTGGCCATGTAAGGTAGCAGCGAGACGACGTGTATCTGCCTCGATACTCGTTGCCGTGAATGTCTTGTTTAAGTAGCCCACTCTCGCCTCTCATGTAAGCGGGCGAGTCTACTTCTATGGGGGTGTGACGCCAAGACCATTCCGGTCTTGTAACTGGGCGTCTTAGGTTCGATTCCACCTCTACACGCCCCCTCCCTTCCGGGGCCACAAGATACTCGCGTTGTGGTCCAATGTTTTGAGGCTCTGGAGTAGTCGTGCGACGTGCCCCACGTCTGTGGGGATAGGTTCCTGGGTGGTCGCGTCACCCTTCTGCTACGACGCACCGGTTGGTCTTCCTCAACCTCCATCATTCCAGGGGATGCTGTGTCATCTACCTCCATCGGTTCTGGTAGAGTGTCGAATGTTTCGGGCTGGTTTTGATCCATATCAGTGGTGGACCATTCTCCCGGTATTTCGGGCCCTGTTGGGTTGTCTATGGTATCCAACATTCCTGGGGGCACCTGAGGTATCGAGTGGCAAGGAGTATCTACTACTGGGTTTATTTTCGGAGGAATCTGCGATTGCGACGGGTTACCCGGTTACTCCCATCCATGCGTACATTATACTGCCGGTTACCCAGTGTTTCCACCACCCTTCCTGTCTTTGCCCATCGGCGCGGGTATGGACCAACTTGGTTCTGTATCTGCACCGTTTCCCCGATTTTCAGTTCCTGAAGTGGGTGACTTTTTAGATTGTATTCTCTTTCATTCTTTAAGTGTCTTTTTGCCATCGCTGTTTCCCTATAATGACTGATTTTCTCCAGCGTTTGTGGATTCGATATCGGTCCTGGAGCACTGGGAGATGGTCCTTTATCACGCGACCGTAGAGCATCATCGCTGGAGACATATGTAGGTCTCGTACCGGGGTGTTGCGATGAGTCAGTAGGGACCTAGCTGCCTGGTCATGGCATAGGCGACCGCAACTGTCCGTGCTATCAACAAGTATCCTTTTAGCCGTTTTAACTGCTAGTTCTGCTCTCCCGTTGCTTTGAGGGTAATATGCCGATGATGTTCGTTTCCTTATGCCCCAATTATCTAGGAACCGGTTAAATTCACTGGAGTCAAACGGTGGTCCGCCATCGGTTGAAAGTTCCTCCGGTACGCCATACGTGCAGAACCAGTTTCGTAGGGCGTCACATGTAGCCTTGGCATTCCCGGACGACATCAGAGTGACTTCTACCCATCCGGTGTATCTATCTGCATATACTAGATAGTTCTTCCCCTCGTAAATCGAAGAAGTCCGTCACAGTCTTCTGAAATGGGAACTCGGGGTTCGAGGGCGGCATTAGGGGTTCCTTGGGTTGTGATGGAGCTATTACGTTGCATACTTTGCACTGGGCCCGGGTTTGACGAATGCTCGCGTCCAGTCCTGGCCAAAACAGCCGCTGTCTAGCGTTTGCCAACATTCCATTGACGCCCTGATGCGCTGAATGGAGTGATTCCAGTACCTCCGCACGTAGCTTTCTGGGTATGAGGATTTTATTTTCCATTATCGTCACCCCTTCCAAGCAATATAACTCCTCTTTCATATGCCAAAACCGGCGAATTGTCTCCGGCAGTTCGTGCCGAGATTTAGGGAAGCCATTTTGTATGAATTCGGCGAGGGAACGGCATTCCTCGTCAGTAGCAGCTGCAGCCACAATCCTGTCCCATGTTATTGCTCTTAATTTAGGGTCCTGCTCATAGGTGGAGTTAAATGACGCTCTTATGGCGCTATCCATAGTTTGTGCGATGTCCTCTTCGTTTGCTTCCTCCTGGCTTAACGCCACTGGGCATCTCGATGTACAGTCTGGTGCCGCATTGAGTTTGCCAGGGAGATGCTTTATTCGAAATTTGTACATCAAGGACCGTTCTTTGAAGTTAAACAGTCTTGG
Organism: Acanthosepion pharaonis; assembly: GCA_903632075.3. Taxonomy (NCBI): domain Eukaryota; kingdom Metazoa; phylum Mollusca; class Cephalopoda; order Sepiida; family Sepiidae; genus Acanthosepion; species Acanthosepion pharaonis. Next base: position 18,257 of record CAHIKZ030002957.1, read on the forward strand.
GTTCTTTATGTCCTCCAGAGCTTTGTCCGAGAAGATCTTCACCAGGGGCTTATGGTCCACGGTGACTAACAGCTCTGGGCACCCCAAAACGAACATCCGGCATGCTTCCAGTCCGTAGACTAATGCCAATGCTTCTCCTTCCACTGGTGCATATCGGGACTCTGCGTCATTAGTGAATCGGGAGCCGGCCAGGATTAACTTCCAGTGGTCCTCACCACACTTCGGTCCAGCTTCGGTGGCACAGTTGCAGTGCTTCTGGAAAAGAAAATATCCTAAGCCTGTTTTGCTGAAGTCCGTCGACAAACAAGTTGGCCTATTCACTTCGAAGGTTCTTACACCGTTCTCGATTTCTTCTGTGATCCTTCTTGTGTCTTTGGGTGGTGAGAGTTCTGGATTCTGCTCCGACCACACCCGCTGTAGATTTGTTGCTGGACCCCTGCTTCGGTTTCCTGCAAACCCCTTTTAAATGTCCGGTTAAGCCGCAATTGTGACAAGTCATCTTTGCTGCTGGGCAACCCCTTCGTTCATTCGAGCCGTCAGGGTGTGAGCTCTTCCCACACCATTTACAGGGTTCAGTGTCTCTCGGGGTTGATACGGTCTGGTTCTCCCGAGGCCGCTGCCTGCGGCCCGATCTCTGTGTGCTCGTTGTAGTAGGGTATACGTTACTATGGAGATGGGGTGTAGACTTGTCCGTGGTCTCTAGGCTGACAAGCCTGTTGAACTTTTTCTTCCAGTGTCGTAAGTGTCGCAGCCTCAGACAACACCTTGCTTTGATGCTCCAGGTTTGCCAGCCCAGCCACCATTTGTCCTGCTACCATATCGTTGGAGTAGCTGACTTTCCGACCGCATCCTATCCCGTTCGGACAAGTCACTGAAAAGTCGCAGAATTTTGCGACTGATCGAAGTCGTGCCACGAAGTCCGTAATCGATTCCCCTCCTTCTGCCTTTTACGGAGTGGAATTCTTGCCGGTACACTTCTTTGTGTAGGCTTCTGACGGCTACGAGCTTTATGTGTCGTAACAGCTCTTCCTCCGTGACGGAGTTTAGTACTTCTGCTCCTACCATATCGAACAACAGCCTGTTCACTTCTGGGGCACAGGCCGTTCTCAGCTCGTTTCTTAACGCTGTTGGCTCCGTCAACCCATACATCTCCTTGTATCTATTCCAGGAGTCAATGAATATCGCCCAGTCACCATCACTTGAGTCCGGTTCTATATTAGGTCTGTCGGGTCTCCTTGTAAGTGACTTTCTCGGCTGTCCTCCGTCTCTTCGCAGGGCGATGATTTCTTGCTGTAGCTCGATGAGCTGTTGAAGTAATGTCTGCTGTGTTTGTTCGTCCATATTCCAACGTTGTTTGTAGCAGGTTTCCTATATCGGCGACGCCATGTAAGGTAGCAGCGAGACGACGTGTATCTGCCTCGATACTCGTTGCCGTGAATGTCTTGTTTAAGTAGCCCCTCTCGCCTCTCATGTAAGCGGGCGAGTCTACTTCTATGGGGGTGTGACGCCAAGACCATTCCGGTCTTGTAACTGGGCGTCTTAGGTTCGATTCCACCTCTACAGGCCATAGTTTGGAATTCATAATTTGAGAAAGTATATACACAGGTATTTATGCAAAAAATCACACACACCTCCTTTGTACATAAGATACATTATAAATGAACATTTAACCTTGATTCAAAACAATGGCCAGCTTAAAATGAAACTTCATAATAGTAAATTATCCATTTTACGGGAGACGAAGACAAGTGAAAATAATTAGACGGACATATATTGAACAATAATTGATTTTTATTTACACGCGTTATCCTTTTTACTATGTTTTATAGAAAGTAAAGCGACAGTAAACTGCGAAACGAACAAGGCAGATAAAAAACCTAGTAAGCGAAGTTCATTCCTGACTAGAAAGCAATGCTTTGTCGGTCAGATGTGTCACAAGAAAAGGTGTGGCTCCTTTCAACCAGTCAGATTATAGTGTATACAGACGTGCTCTACTAAACACCACCGTTTTAAAACATGAAAGTTTGTTGATTTCCTCAAGATTATATCTCTGTAACTTGATGTAGAATTGAGAAGATTTTTTTTATTTATGTTTAATCTAAGTGATATATATATATATATATATATATATATATATATATATATATAGATAGATAGATAGATAGATAGATAGATAGATAGATAGTGATATGAGTGTCAGCTGATAACTTGTTAAATGGAAAACGTTTGAGGTTTGGTGGATAATGATCTGGCCACTAACATTTGACTGGAAGAAGCTGCACGATGAGAACGAATGTATTATGTGCTCTGACCTGCAATGCTACATGTACACACACACAAACAAATATATATATATATATATATATATATATATATATATATATATATATATATATATATATATATATATATGGAATTGTAAAAATTATTGGTCAGAATTGAATTAGACGAGAAAACAGTAGTATTAAAAAGTGCTCAATACATATAAAAAAATAACACAAAATAAATAATTAACATGCAAATTTTTTCAGTTTAAAAAATTAGATCAGCCGATTCCGTTTCCTTGGTTTCAACCTTTCGTTATCTTCAGATGTTTCGGGTCAATTGATTACCGAACGCTTTATTATTTAAAATTAAATAAATACACAACTTGAAGTGTAATAGAAAGGGAAGAGAAAAGCAATGCTGTTAAAATTATATCGTAAGGGAGTTAAATGAAATGTACATACAGAATGTACAGAAGAAACTTTTTAGTATTATACTTCGAGTAATAATTTCTAATCTCTCATTCAGAATGTTTTTTGGTCTGGAAATGTTATTATTGTTAACTTTTCTTCCAGACAAAGTTTGCTGATATTACTATGAATGTCTTAAGTTTTTAGAATTTCTAAGTTTTTCTAGCTTGAATGGTGACGTGATTAAATCATTTCTTCTTGAAGGTTCCTTTAGTACACCCTATGTATATTTTGTTCTGGCCATTTGTATCTGTTGCTTCTGCTTTGTAAATTACTCATTCAGTTTTGCAAACTCCATCTAGTGGACATTTATTTCTATTTCGACAGTTACATGTTTCACTGTAAACGATATCTTGCTGTACGTTAGTTTTAAAATTTCTGGCGTGTTGTCATTTTATTGTGGTTTCTAAATTACAAGTACAGCTGTAGCTTAATTTAACTGTGTTTTTATTAAATATCATATATAATTCGGAATTTTTCGACAAGTGCTTATTACGCAATTTGAAAAATATTTCCTTAGTTTACATTCGACCTCTAAAAGGCGGGGGCAGAACCAAATAATTTTTTTTTACTTTTCCTCGAATTGTTCTTCATTTGTTGTTTTATTTGAGGTTAAGACTCTAGTTTATTTATATGCACCACTTATTTTAAAGTTTTTTCATACTCTTCCTTATTATCTTCGAAATTTATTTTATTAGAGGAATTTCTAGGAAACCTCGACTCTAATTGGTTAACAATTGACATTGCATTTAAATTTTTAATGATTGACTAGGTAACAAGAGGTCGGAAGAGATTTCCACAAACAAGAAGTGTGACGGAAGAAACCTAAACTTACGGTTATATCTAACCATTTCAACTGTAAACTGATGAGACCTTACCGCCAATCTAGTACTGCGCTTAAGTACATAAAGTCCAGGAACCATCAGAACAAATACCATGAAAATATGTATAGAAAAGGCAGAGGGAAGTACCGTTAAGGCATTGGGAAAATGACTGAAGCCAAGACGCCAGGTCAAGAGCAATAAATCTGCAGATTTTTATTTGAATTCCATCAAAATATATAACAAGAGCACATAACTAGATGTGGCTGTAATATCCAAAACAAGGACGAATGGTAGACTTGTAAATAAACAAGATGGATTCTGGCGAGTAAAAAATGTGTAGCACGACGCATTGAACCAACTTTCCTTGCAGCACATCTAGAAACTAATACAATAAAATATATCAACTACACGTCAGCTGGAAATGGTTTATCTAAGAAGGAGCAATAATTCACTCATCTGCATTTATGCAAATATATCTCGAAGTGTCGCCATTTAAGACATCTTTCATTTCTTTCAATTGATAATAAAGACTGAATTCGTTCAAAACTTCTTCTAGAAATACTATAACCTTTCAACTTATAATGAAGACCATGTATGCCAAATCTTGTCAAATGCCTTCGTGATGTCTACAGCAACAGCCCGAACTTCACCATTTTTATCTAAAGCTAGATAAACTCTTTCAGTAATAATCGTTAATACATCAGCAATTGACTTAGAGAAGCGAAAGTTGTATTGCTTATCTGAAACAGGGTTTTGCGAGGTAAGATTTGTAACCAATTTAGAGTTAATTAAAACCTCGAGTACTTTGTAAAAATATGGTAGAAGGTTAATAGGCCCGTAGTTTAAAAGATCAGACGGTTCACCTGAGTAGTTAAAAACTGGAACTACACAAGAGAATTTCCAACAATCAGGCACGAAAGAAGCAGCAAGGAGGGGAAGGAAAGGAACAAATCGATTAAAGAATAATGTTGGTCAGATTTATTAAAAAAACGAGTATAGAATTCCACTATTTGACTAAGAGACTCGGCAACGTAAAATGCAACATCCAAAAATAATGGCTACATCAGTAGCATTATAATGCTTAAGCTACTTGATATAATGAACATTAAAATCACCAATTAAAAAAATGCTCGCAGATGGATGTAGGGAGAGAGACTTATGTTTATTATCAGGAATTTTGTTTAATATATTACAATGCTGAGATGGAGGAGAGCAATAAAGGAAAAAGTGATAGCTAGTAGACTGTAATAACGAAATTGAAAGTTCATGAAAGAATTCTGTGAAGATTTAAGAGACAATTCTTTTGCTATTGGAAGATTTTCTCAGACATATATACGGAGGTCATGCATATGCTCAAAACCTTTCGACAAAATGGTGGACATCCTGGAAGAGAGAATTTATTGTTAGTGATAGAAATATTTAGTTTGGCAAAGTGCGAAGATATTTACAGAACGTTTTCAAGAGAAAAGATTCTCCATTACGGAAATTATCATGAATGCCACGAATATTGGGAAAAATTTAAGGTTTATTATTAAATGTTCCATAACCCGAAACAAAACTTGAAATTGAAACGATGAAAAATCAATTTTTCCTGTACACAATTTTGTAAAAGCGATTATTTTTTTTTCCGTTTTCAACATTTAGCGATTTCTAAAAATAAAATGAAACATCTAAAAAGCCGGACACAGAAATTAAAAATAAAAAAAACGTCTGAAAAGCCGGACACAGGAGTTAAAAACTCTTAGACTTTTTGAGTGTGAAATGCTGAACACATTCAATTTGTGTGCATACGTATGTGCGTCTGCCTGTGTGTGTATGTCTGTGGCTGAGAGGAAAGAGAAAGTAGAGAGAGAATGAGATGAAACGAGTTTGTATGCGAAAGTGTATTGCTTGTGAACGTGCAAGTGTGTAAAAGAATGTCTTCTGCTGTCCCTAACCCTCAAGTTTCGGACACCTAAAATTTCCACGGAGTCGAAACAATTACTTCCATCAAGAAATACTTACATCTTACATAGACTTTAACAAAGACTGACTCTCTCTCTCTCTCCATACATACATACATACAAATATAGATAGATAGATGCTAAGCTTTAAAGACTTTCAACATCAAAACTTTCTGACAGTATTTTACGAACTCTTTGAATATTATTGTATATTTTATCTCCAGAGATATAACTTTTTATAAGTACATGCTATATATATATATATATATATATATATATATATATATATATATATATATATATATATATGTATGTATATATATTTGTATTAATTATCTTTGCATGCATTTTTTAAAATTTGAATATTTTAATTTTGTATATTTGGATTAAGGAATTTATCAGAAGATAACCACCCGCAAACAAGTCAACACCTAGTTGGACACTTCCACATGTACACACTAATTCCTCGAACACCACAGATCTTCGTTGGCATTTCATATATCCTTAAAACGAAAGCCTGTTACAACTTTCGGTTAGAGGAAATACATCTCATTATTGGCACTCGCAATCATATGTAGAAATTTATTGAAAGTTTATTGAAATATGTTTTCTTCTTTTCTTTTCGTTTTGTTTTGGTTTTTTGTTGGTTTTTTTTTGTCTTGGAAATTTTAAAGAGAGAAAAATTAGGAATTATTTTTCATTTTACTACAAGAATGAAATTAATTGTCAAAAATAGGCAATGAATTTTCAAAGAAATTAGTTTATGGTGAAATGAAGTATTTCTATATTTTTCTGTTTCTTTATGTAAAATATTTTTATTCAGACCCAAAATAGCAGAAAATATTCATAAATTCAGTCATGCAGACCTTTTCCCTGGACTAACTTCATACTTAAAATAGCTTCGTAAACATTTAGTTTTGAAAACTTCCTTCGCTGACTATCAACATTGATGTCACAATTGAAAGACGACGCAGAGAGAACATTCAATCCGCTTTGATTTTATGAATGAACGTTGCTTAGTTTACAATTTACTACGATTTTCTTTCCACTTGTTCAATCTTGCTGATGAATGGAGCTCTACTTGACGTCAAACCAATGACAGAAGCGTGAGAGTATTTACAAATTGATTTTGTTAGATATCAGTTTATAGGGTTCTACTTCGTCCAACTTATCGATGTCTGTTTTTCGAAATTTTATTCTATACAAAACATTTAGGGAGAAAGACGGTTTATTTCGAAGGAGCTAAAATTTAAGTAAGAAACGAATTCGTAATTTTGCAATAAAAAGGACATTTACTGATAATAAATTTACGTAACGACAAGCATTGAGTGAAATTAAAAGAAAATAGAAATATCCATTGACAAATTCAACTCTAATCCAAACAATTCATTTATATATCTATATCTATATATAAAATATATATATATATATATATATATATATATATATATATATAGAGAGAGAGAGAGAGATAGATAGATAGATAGATAGATAGATAGATAGATAGATAGATGCTAAGGTTTAAAGACTTTCAACATCAGAACTTTCTGACTGAATTTTACGAATTCTTTGAATATCATTGTATATTTTATCTCCAGAGATATAAATTTTTATAAGTACATGCTATATATATATATATATATATCTTCGTATTAATTATTTTTGCATGCATTTTTAAAAGGCCAGAAACAAAAAGCCCGGAATGAAAGGAAATAATAATAATAATAGTAATAATAATAATAATAATAATAATTAGAAGAGGGAGAAGATAAAAAATAATTATTATTACAAATCTAAATAAAGATAAAGGTTTAAGTAAAGAAAAAAGAAATAAATATTGTTTAACAATGTTTAAAAATATTTCGACGGGATGTCTGTTTTCTTCAGTTTATATTTTAAAATTGCATGCAAATATAACAAATATTTAAAAAAATACAAGCCAACATACGAAAACTGTTAAAATCGTGAAACACTGTCTTTCCTTTTCATACGAGGAAAACGTGCACTCGTTTTCTACTGCTGATCAAACCTTTGCAGGGTATTTAAAGCTTGAATATATTTTTTAAATTGAAAGAATTTTTTTTTTTTTTGGAGATACAATTTCTTTTACTTATACAAGTTAAGAAAAACATCAACAACCAATCAAGTTTTATTTAGTGATAAAACTTTTACAAATTATGGGAGGAGAAGGGGTGAATTCAATACTTTTCCAAAGATAGTTGCGCGTGAGAATGTAACGAACCCAATGGGAATTGGAACTCAGCGCTTCGATGAACAGTTTCGAACAAAAACAAAACAAAAACAAAACAAAAACAAAAAAAAATCATTGGATTATCTGAACATTGAGAGAAAAATATAAGCGTGTAGAACATGGCGGCAACAGATGCACCGAAGATTATTGGTTTTCTTTGAATAATCCAGAAATAACTTCGGTATAATTCCGAAGAACGGGAAATCCCAGACAGGAACACTCCGGAGGCACAGCATAAATAAAAAATCAGTATGAACATTGTGGAAAACCTGTTAGTGTATTAATGAATCATATTGTAACTTAATCTCGAAAGAGAGGCTCTCAATTAAAGGGAAGGATTGGAAAGAAGTTCCCTTCAAAGAGATCCTTACGGAGGCACGAAGGATAATTCCTAACATCCATAGATCCCAAATAGAAGAAAAGAATTTATCAATTGGTGGAATGCATCCGAAATAAGATCGCTTTTTCTTTTACGTAAATAACCTAAGGAAAATTTTGATACGGCAAATTCGACTTGATTTCTAAATGTGTTAGAATCGGAGGATAATGTGAGTCAATTGTCCTCTCCATATATCAATCCGAGGATTCTATTTCGAAGATGATGATGTTTATTATTATTAAGAAAAACATCAACAAACAATCAATAACATTAATAGTAAATAGAAATTAAAAAGACACTTTTGTCATAAACACGTAGCTTCAAGAAAATATCTAGAATTATTAAAAATTGACTCAGAAGAGAAATCGAAAAATGAAAACTATTTTCAAAAGTTATCAAAAAAACTTTCTGAGATCAATCAGCTGCAAAAAAAGATGAAGAAGCGTGCTTATGTTAAAAGAAATGAAAGTCTTTCTGATATAGATATCTTTTCTTTGTTCATAGCTGATGAGGTCTACTGAAACATATGAATGATTTCACTGACGACAAAAGCACCCACTATCATTGTACAACTTTGTAGTATGAACTTATCTAACACACACATTAAACTAGAATCAATATTTTCTTCCTATCGACGAAAGTGAAAGTGAATGCATGAATGTTTTCCTACTGATTTTAACATGAAAAAGTTAACATGAACATTATAAACCAGTTTAGCCTTAATACACGGCACAATTGACTTTCATATACGTGGGTAGATAGGATTTCACATTCTGTAAAGTGATACCAAAATTTCGAAATCTTCCCCTCAAATATCTAAATCTGAAATCGGAAATATCAGATCTGTTCTCTATATAAGAAAAGGCTAATCAGTAACAATAAACATTTCCAACTTACGAATTGATCTGTAAGTTTCTCCGCCCGAAAGAATTATTTCAACAAATCCTTGTTTGATATCAACGAATCTTTTATCAACTGCCAGAGACAAACATATCCGATCACACTGTACTGTAAAAGAGATATCGATTCGTTTTCTAATCATCGTAAATATTGTATACTGGAAGAATAAGTAAGTGGCCGAAAAGTTTCTTGTTAGTTTTTCACTTGAATTTTATTGATGATACTATAACTTTCTCAAGTTTCGTGTTTATAGTTTTATTTATCCCTTTGACTGTTTTTTGGTTATATATCTCTCTCTTCATTCTTACAGTGCATCTTGTGAAAAGTCATTCTGCCTTCGTCGTCGTTATATTGGCTGCGTGTGTGTCACTCATCCATGGGGCACCAACACCGACTACAGACCAAACAAACAGGAAAGACTTAAAAAGAAACATACATTTAGCCTCACAAACCACCGCATTGATGGCAATAAATATTATATTTCACAAATATGTAAGTATTTTAAAAAGAACTCCATCATACGATTTCTTATTGATACATAACATCATCTTCTAAATAAACAACTTTTATATTGGTAACAAATATCTACCATTATTCAATAATTATAATTGCTATAACTACAGTTTGACAATTTTTTTTCAATACAATTCTAATATAATAATATAATTGATTCATAAGATATTTACATTGCATGTCTGCTATCATCGTTAGAAAAGTTTCATAGAAAAGATATTTCAAATGTTTGTTTTTGTGTTGTTTGTAGTGTACAAGCATTCAACTGGTGTTCACCTCCAACTGCAGCAAGTTCGTCACTTTGCTGAAAGCAAAAGCTGATTCAAAAATGCCACAGTTCGACATCAAAAGTAAACTAAATTTTCAGGACGTCATATCTCTCAAGGTAAATTTCAAATTGCTAATTGAAGTTGAGTCTTGATTTTCACTCTGACAATGAAAATATTTTATCTAACTTCATTTTACTATTTAACTGAAAAAAAAAGATTTTCAAATTTATCATTTTCTTAAATATTAAATCAATATAAGAGAACCTTTTATTTTCTCACCAACTGTCAATCTGTCTAAACAACTAAAAATATTTAACATATTGTTCATTTATTAAGTTTTTCAAATTTTACATCGTTATCTGTTTGTATTTCAGTAGGCTATAGGCAACATGAGTCAAACAGTCAGTCATTATTTGAATCTGGTAAAACAACATTTGGATATCGAATATAACATTGTGTGTGAACCTGCAAGAAAAATCGAACTCAAATGTCATTTTCCGAAATTCTGTGCCACTCTGCCTGAAACCAATGACGCCATCTTTTACTGCAATCTTCATACGACTTATACTTACATGGAAAACTTGAAGCTTCTTCTCCAATTGACGGTGAGTCTATTATATTCGAAATTAATTTATATAATTTATCATATTTCCTTAATTTACACACTTTTTATATATCTTCATTTGTTTCTTAAAATAATCGGACGGATTCGAATAGGAAATGGGAAACAATTCAATGCTGAACTTTTGCTATAATAAAATGACGATATTCGATGACATTTCTTTAATGTCTGATTTTTCAGTTATGTTTTTCTTTTTTTACAGCTTTCAGATTCTGATCTTACAAACGGTGATATGGACAGTCAACTCGTTGTGCCCCCTTTCTTTAAAAAAACATTAAAACTAAAATTTTCTTGACTAAATATATGTAAAAGATTTTACTTATTTTTAATCGAAGTAATAGGCACCGCCATGGATTTTCTAAAATTAAACCGAAAAATGTATTTTAAATAGTTTAAATTCATTTTTTAAACTAAAAGATAATAGCCTAAAGCTAATCCAAGTTAGAACAAAAAATTAATTTTCGTATATAAATAAACTTTTCATACATTTTAAAAGGTAATATATTCGAATTTTTTTTTCCTTTCTGTAAATCCGTACCAAAAATTATCTAGCAGTTCTTAAAAGGAAAATAAGTAATCGACCGCATTGGGGATCATCGAGTCAATTCAAAAGATCCTTTCCTTAGCTGCATAGTATGTGTTTCACCAGGGTTACAGAAGGACAAAAATAAAATAGAATTCTATTAAAAAAGATACACACTCGAAAATGATATTAAATTATACATTTTTAAAATCTTCAGACATGCCGTCATTAAATAAAAGAAACTCTTGTGAGAAATGGCAAAAATTATTTTTTTTTAAATTTATTGAATCACTTTTAATAAAGTACGGGACAAATTTTCCATTTGTATACTTGATACTGCATAGATCTTCTGCTGAAATAATATCTTTAGGGATTTTTCATTATATAACTGGAAAGAAATTGGATGAACTCACCCAAAATTAAAAAGAACAAATGAGATATCCAAAAGGATCAGAAAAGAACGCCCTAATATTTCCCCAGAAATTTTTTAAATAACATAACCTATTCAATCGAATGTTCATTCATTAAGAAATAAGACCTGGAAATTTCGTTTGAATCAGGTAATTTGCCTGATTTTTTGGCAAATCTTTTAGAACTGGGTATACCCAAAATTTGCTTTCATTTTGAAAAAAAAGGAATATTTTTGTGGCACCTCCTTAGTATGTTACATATACAAAAGGACAAAATAACTTTTATTATTTTCAAGAAATGATGGTAATTAATAATGAGTTGAAAATAGAGCTAACAAAAGCTCTGTTACCCGACAAAAATTTGGAAAATATTTTAAGAAATTGGCTGTAAAATAGTAATGTTTCTGCTTTCTTTTTGTCGTTTGAAATGAAAGTTAAGATTTTCTCCAAATTAAGTATGTACAAGATGTGTTAATGTAAAAATCTATCATTCCTACCAAAATCCGAATCTTGTCTGTATTGTAAATCCCCCTTTTTTACGTGATTCACTGTCAACTGACCGAAAAAATGGGGAATATTTTTCCTCCAAAAAAATGAGCAGCCAAGTAATTTCCCGCCACGGTTTATTTTGTAAAACACTCAATGCGTTAAAAGCCAAGGCATCTGAAAACCCGGATATAAAAATTAAAAACAACTTGGCTTGAAAAAAACTGAAATTATGAATGCGTTATACATTGTGTGTGTATGTCTGTGTGTGTGTGTCTGTGTATGTCTGTGTGTGTACGCGAGTGCGTGCGCACGATTCTTTTTCTGTAAGTTTGTGTATGTGTGTGTACGTGCTGTTAGTGTATGTGCGAAACCTGCACTGGGCACCGTAAATGTGTTTATATCTTAAATTATGACGTCAACAATATGAGGAAAAAGAAGGAGACGCAAAAGAAAAAGTTGAACGACAACAACAAATATATTAAACTCAGAATAAAAGAAGAATAATATTATCGATGAATATATTATGAATATCGAATAGAATCAATCATATTCGCGATATCATCTACCACACCTGTAACTTAGACTTTGAGATACCTCCTTATCTAAAAAGTCACGCCTTCATTCGAAACGAAACTCTGTGTTTTTACTCTCGATGAATGTACAACAGAATGGGCAGGGGTTTTCCTACTGATTATTCAACTGAAAGAATTCGACATAAATATGAAACGAACAATATATAATGGGGAAATCAGAGAAAGGTAGAAATCGATCAGAAACGAATCTTTTACTGCCGGCGAATGTGCAACTGAATGGACAGGTGGTTTTCTACCTGACAAAATGTGTCATTAATATGAAACTAACAATATGAAATGGCGAATGAGTGTAAGGTACCAGTAGCTGAGAATGAATTAAAAACACCGAACAGAAGTATTGAACAAGAATGGAAGAAAGTTTGAGATATAAAAGTACAATACGCTATCCAAATAATTGAAATATTGAAATATCTCAGGAACAGATATTGTGGATAACTTCTGGATAAGCGTTTTTGAATATTCACAAACATTTTGCCGATTTCTTTAATCGCGCTTTCAATAACAGAGATATGAGCAATTCCAAAATGGTCAAAATTCTATTGGTTAATTTTACGGCAATTCAACACTTGTTGGAAAATTGAATGCCGACTTTTGTAGAAAGTTAAAAGTTAGGATCGAATTCTGTAGAAATGGTCAACTAGATTAGCACCGATAATGATTACTCACATCGCCAAGGTGCCTCCAGAATCACCAACAAAATTCATACCTAATGTAATGCCGAAAACAGATCCCACAGCCAACCCCATAAAATTATTAAGATAATAATGACGTAATAATGCCGTTTTTGACGTTAAAATATACGTCAAAAAACGACATTATTACGGCATTATTGTTGCATCAACCTAATAACAATCAGTCACATGTTTATACAACACATAGTAAAGGCTTAAATCGCTTTTAGCAAAAGAATATATCAATTGCTTGAAACTCATAATCTGAAGACAGAAATAAAGCGACAAAATTCTTATTAATACTGCAAAGATCAGTTACTGATTGTTCCTGGAACAATTTCGGTCAGAAAATAACAACCTAAGCAATGAATGTGAATATATAATAAATTCATATATAAAATCATAATCATATAACACAGAATATATCTACATGTAATAAATGCCTGAATGTTAAAACGTTGTTTACCAATATGAACTCATTATAAAATATACATATATTAAAACAAGATGTTAAAATGATATATATATATATATATATAATGTGCGATGGATAATTATTGTCTAAACACTGACATCGCATTTTAACAGATATATTAGGTTGATGCAAAAATAATGACGTAATAATGTCGTTTTTTGACGTTAAAAAATACGTCAAAAAACGACATTATTACGTCATTATTTTTGCACCAACTTAATATTTACCAAAATTACACAAAAATATGTTAAACTTATTGTACAAGAAAAATAGCAAATTCTTTAAAAAAAAAAAAAGGACGAAAAATCTTCAAACAAAAATCAATTAAATTTATAGACCTGAAGAAACGTGAGAACCAAATAAGAAGAAAAAACTTATATGACGATAACCATTGGGAGTTACAAGCTTCGGATGTCGACTAAATTTTGACCAGAGATCGAATGGTGAATCCTAAATGCTAAAGGTTAACGTGTACTAATAAATCATGCCTATCTTATACTTTTAGAAATTAAAAGGATCCAAATAATCGTTTGTTAATATGTGCTGAAGAAGAGACAATTAAAAAACTGGCTCATCAACCCGAAAGCCAAATGAAAACCAACTAAACACGATAAGTTCGGACATTGATTTCCTTGGAAGTCATGCCAACATTTTAACTGATCGTGTACAGAAAAATGGCAAGGAAAAAACCTGTTCCTGAAGGTGGTGATGTGACTTTCTTCAGGGTATTCGTCGTAAATATCACACGACACAAACGAAAAGGAATTATTTTTGTCACAAAGACCTCAAAGAAATATAAGTTATCTTATAAACAGGATCATGCATATTTTTCGATGAAAACATTTTGGTAAATTAAGTCTTGAAATGTAACGATATGACTTTAAGATATAAAGTGAGAGAATTGGCATTTAAATAGAACCATTATTTCCGAAATAAGACAAACATGAGGAATTACTTGAAATATAAATTAATTTTGCATTTACTCTGAATAAAAATAGTAGAACTTTTCAGATCATATGAATATGAAGCACTTTTAGACATAACTATACTATACCTTGAAATTATATTTTTGTATTATAAATTTTCCAGCAAATTTTGAAATAAGTTATTTTGAAATTTACTAAGTTTTATAAGCACATACATTCATAATATTAGTTTCTATGGATATGAGGAAAAACAATCATTTTAACAAGGGGCAGTAAGGTATTCTTTTTCACAGACAACTATTGTATCAAAAATTAAAAATTTTGAGTTACTTTCGAAAAGAGGTTAAGTCAAGGTAGGGTAGTGGTGCCTTTTCAAACGAATGATGACATCCGTCCAACGCATGTCAACGACAAAAAGTTTACGGCAATATTGTTTCGCCGCTAAATTTGTACTTGGATACATAAAGATTTTTGACAGTATAATAATAAAAAGAGATGAAAATAAACAAAAATTATGTAACTGCAGAAATCCTCATAACTGTCCTCTTAATAATCTCATGCCTCACTGAATCATTAGTGTACCAATGCAATATCCCATCTATTGAGGATCCAGACAACGTAAAAGTCTACATTAGATGCATAAGACATAAGTTCAAAAAGCGGTTCAACCAACATCAAAGTTCTTTTAGGATAAATAAATACCGAAATCAGACGTCGCTATCAAAATATTTCTGGCACTTAAGAGAAACCAATAAAGCACCTACTGTGAAATGGAAATTAATAAGAAAAGTTAGAATATGTAGGTCAATAAATGACCCATGTCCTTTGTGCATACATGACAAACTATATATATCTAGGTTTATAAAAATAAAAATTTACTTAATCAAAGAAATGAAATAGCTATTCTTTACTTATAATATTCTTTCTTTAGACGATAATTTATCCATTGCACACTTTATATATATATATATATATATATATATATATATATATATATATATATATATATGTGTGTGTGTGTGTGTGCAATGGATAAATTATCGTCTAAATTAAACAAAATTGTAAATAACACTGACATATCCCATTTAATAGACCAAAATTTACCAAAATTACACAAAAATATATTGAAATACTGAAGAGAAAATTCTATATATGAAATAGCCGTTTGCTTCTACAACGGCCTCGACGAATTCGGAATTTCCTGCAAATCTCCTGGATGGTTTCCTTGTTTAAGTTGGTGTATGCAGTCATATTCCTTGTTTTCAGTTCATCTTTGGTGTTAGAAGGAGTTTTAATGGTCTTTCGCTCAACTGCGCCCCACACATAATAATTAAGGGGGTTGAAGAATGGGGAGTTAGGTGACCAGACGTAAGGTGTTATACAGTCGCCGAGATTGTCTGACAGACAGATCACCGGAAGAAAATGACACAGAATAGCTGATTATATTAGGCTGATACATCGGTGGAGCTTGGACAACTCGAGGCGGTGTAATGGTTAGCAAGTTTGGCTCGCTAGAACAATTACGACTGAGTAGTGAGTTCGACCCTCACTGGGTGCCCCCTAATTTCGGCCTTGTGCCACATCTAAGCTACGCTTGGAAAATCACCTGGGCACCTCGACGTGGTGTAATGGTTAGCAAGCTTGTCTTGCTAAATCAGTTACTACTGAAAAGTGAGTTCGATCTTCACTGGATGTCCCATGCTTTCGGCCTTGTGCCATATCTAAGCTTTGCTTGGAAAATCTTTACATCGGTGGAGCTATGATGTTAGTAACAATAGCTATATGAACATTCTAACATAGGTACCGCCATGAGATCGCTAAGAAAAATTGACGAAAACGACGCCAAACTAGACGTAAACAAAACTTTATCATCTAAATGTCCATGTTATTATTAAGAGGAAAGATCAAAGTATTTTTGGGGTATGTTTTTACATTTTTAATTGTAAGCACCTCCGAAATTTTCGTTAAAAATCTTTTTTTTTTTTTTGAGTCAGCAAAATTGACAGATAATCAATCATGGCATCCATTTTTTTTTTCCATTTTATGAAAAAAATGAAAATCTCATTTTGAAATTCTTTTAGAAATCAATTATCATTTTTTCAAAACTTATTTTAAGAAAATCAGAAATTATAATGTTTATTTAAAATATTTTGAACCAAGCTTAACTTAGCTTCTGCACCGAAAAAATGTAATTTGAAAATAAAACAAAACAGGTCATAAACTTTCGCGTCACTTGAGAGGTGTTGAATAACGTATTGATGCATTACGTGAGGATAATTTGTTATACGGATGGAGAAAAATGAAGTTATTTAGATTTAAGTGAACAAATTATTTACTTCGGTATTTTTAAGGAAAGCTTTCAGCACTCTAATTTTTTTTTGTACTTAGCTTTCACCTTTACGTTTACGATGCTTTATGGAAAATATATTATAAAGAAATTAAAATAAGACTTTCATAAGAAAGGTATCTAATTAATTTATAGGTACCTTTCTTATGAAATTTTATCAGAAGTGTACAGGAAATATTATAATTTTATGTACATTTATTACATTCTACTGTGTTATTTATATTTCCATTCATTTTATTATTAATTTTTATAATTCATTCATGGAAAAATGTCATAACTGAGATTAATATAAAAATAAGATCATATAAATTATAAATTTCATAAGATGATACTGATACTTGTAGGTACCCTTCTCAGTTGAAATTGAAAAATCAAATTAACTTCACACGTGTTTCGCACAGGTAAAGGCCTTAACAGTGGAGAACAATGCTTAACTCAAATAACGCAACTTAATTGTATTCTGGTTGGTCTTCCGTACTTTATAATTACAGCCCCATTATAAACACAAAATTTCATTTCTTAATTACTGCGGGTCTTCTGATTAGTCAAAAGATACAATTTACAATGCTCGAAGAAAAGATCTATCTCATAAGGACACTTAAGAAAGCGGATGCGGCTTTTAACTAATTTTATAATATTTTAACAACTTAAATGTAAAATCTATTATAATTAAAGAAATAAATAATTGCATTAAAAATTAATTTTTCATCGAAAAAAATTTTTGCTTTCAAAAAATATTGTTCATATTCATAAAAACAAATAAAAGCAAATAAAAGCATATGAAATTAAATAATATCTTTGTTTTATTGAGTTTTGTATGTTACAATTCAGAGCTAATTTTCAGGTAGAGGGGGTCCAATTAAAAACAAAAAAAATCATGATTTGCATTCCTCAAAGCCTTTAACTATTGTAATCACTAAACTGGATTCGATCGAATTTCTAGATTTTTCATAAAATTAGTTATGTGGGTGGGGTAATAAATATAGAAAAAGTTATTTCTGCCATGAAAGAAAAATATATTTATAATAATTTTGATCATCTATGAATAGTTTCTGAAAGTTTCATTAACATCCAACAATTATTTTCATTTTTGCAAGATTTTCCACATTAATGTGTTTCATACTAAAAAAACGTGCTAAAAGCTGTATATGTTATTTTACTAGTTCTGGTGATACAAAGAGAAACAAGGTTTTTTTTAATCAAAATTTAGAATGTTCTAAAAAGAAGGAAAAATTTTTTTAAATAATTAAAAAAACTTTGGTCTTTCCTCTTAATAATAACATAAGCATTTAGACGATAATATTTTGTTTTCGTCAAGTTTGGCGTCTTTTTCATCATGCGATGCTCTTTTTTTTAGCGATCTCATGGAGGTACCTATAACGCCTACATTTCTTTCTCGGTCGTACAAAGATTGCGTAACATCGACACATAGTTTTTTCTAGTTATGTTTTTACGTGTAATGTAGAAGTGGATTTATTGTTGGTTAATTGCTATATATTCCTGGAAAATGTAGTCCAGTCTTTTATCCTTTCTCTCCGCAGGGTTTTGAATTCCCAATCATTTTTCTACTTAACTGGCTGCCACCCAAGTCTTGAGAGCCGACTCTACTCTGCTATTTAATCTTTAAATGGAAGAAGCAGACATAGATTCATTCTTTTCACGGGAACATTATTGCGAATGTGAACCATGAAGACAAGGCCGGAATAGGAACTCTGACCTCCGATTCCATCTTCTCAACCAATAACCGTTAAGCTACATTCACATCCACACTGATTTAAATACGTGATTCTTACCTATACCGAAACGATTATATTGTAAATGCGTGTATGTTTATCTGTATTTACTTATCAGCCACTTTTATTTCCTTTCAAGTAGATTAACTGAAGGATATCATCGACCACAAAATCACACATCCTCATTGTTGAACTTTCATTTCTGATATGAAATTATCTAATAAGTCGCCTCCACAGATGAAAACTAAAATATGTTCTCTTACTCCAAATGAAAGTATAACTGAATAAACTGTATATTTCCTTTTGATTCTTCATGTGAAAAATATTCATCATTAATATGAAACGACTAGTTTCGATTTCCCGCATCTCTTCTTTTATTTTAACATACGAAGGTGGGTGATACTTCCCATTTGGAAAAATATTGCCAAAGTCCGTCTCTCTATCTTTCACGTCTCTAAATAAAGACATGAATTTTCAAATTGATCTGATATAAGTGATATTTTAACTATTTCAAAACAGTTTAACTTGTCAATTGATCTGCTAAGATTTCTGTACAAAAGATTGTTTCCACAAATAATTGTTTAACTTAACAGTTTTGTCAAGTATATTTTATTGACGTCCAAAGCCAAACATCACCTAACAAACAATCCTGTCTAAGAAACATTTATCAAGAGAATTATAAATTATCTTCAATACAAAAAGACAAAAAGTAAGTTGCTGACACATTTTATAAGATTTTACTTGGATATTCATATTAGGCTTATCAAGGTTTTTTTGACGATATTTCGCTTTTTCTTTTTAGAGTGGGTCTTGTCAGAATTTATTCTACCTTTGTAATTGTAATATTGATTGAATGTACATCAAACATCAAAGGGCACCAACATCTACTAGAGACAAAACAAGATGGAAAGTCTTAAAAAGAGACATCAATTTCGCCTCACAAATCACCACCTTGATATTGACGGCAATAAACAATACATTTCACAAATATGTAAGTATTTCGAAAAGAATTTAATCATATGATTTCTTCTGGATATGTAAAATCAATTGTTAATTAATTTAATATTTTAACGATAATTTTAAAATAATTACTGGCGTTTCTTTAATTATGTTAATCTTTATATTTTTTTGATAATTTTGATGCATTTTTTAAATAATGTGCACTTCAACATTTGTTAATATTTATTTTTAATTCTCTGCATTTATTAACGGAAAATCTACACAGAATTAATTAGCAATGTTTGCCTTCTTTGTCACTTATAGTGTTCATGTATTCTACTAATGTTCGCCTCCGTCTGCGACCAATTCATGACCATGCAGAAGACCAATGCAAATTCACCGCTAAATCAAGAATTGGATTTTCATGTACTCACTTCAGTCAAGGTAAACTTAATTTAAGGTTTATTGATTCTTGAAACTAACTTTAAGACAATGATATTTTTATATGATACATTTAACTGACAACTAAGTTATCATTTTGTACCATTCGCTTTTAATATAATCTTGAAATAAATTTGCAATGCATCTTATCGTATTTACAATAAAAGATTTTATTAAAATTTTAACACACAAACACATACATAACTGCCTGTCATATTTTTGCTAAATTTCTTCAATAATTATTTTTTAATACATCCTGACAAATAAATAGCTATAGGAAGTTAAATTATTATATTTGACAAATGAAAGAATTGAAATCCTGAAAATATTAAATATACCGTTGATTTTAAAATATTACATGTTTTCATGTGTTTGTATTTCTAGAGGCTATACGCAACATGAGTCGAAGTCAGTCAATATTTGAATCTGATGAAACATTTGGATATCGAATATAAAATTGAGTATGAACCTTCAAGAAAAATCGAACACGAATGCCATTTTCCCGAAATTCTGTGCCTCTCTGCCTGACACCAATGACGCCATCTTTTATTGCACTCTTCTGACGACATTCGCTTACCTGGACACTTTGGAATACAATCTCCAATTCTCGGTAAGTTACGTCTGTCTACAAGTATTTACATTATTCACGGCGTCTTTTTAATGTTCACACATTTCTTCTATTCTCTCTTTCAATCTTAATGGATGAATGTATGTCACAGTAAAATGTCTACCGCTGATTCGCTGCAATGATATTTGACGATCTTTCATTGAGAAAAATTCATGTCTGATCATGTGCTTTTCTGTCTCTTTTACAGCCTTCAGATACTGATCTGACAAATGCTGATAGCAAGAGGCCACACGTTGTGTCCAAAAAAAACCCTTTTCTGTACAGCCGATGGCTAATTATGCTAACACTGTACGTGTCGTATAATCAAATATAGTTTCTTCAACAAATACTAACAGCAATATGGCAATGGCTGTAGAAATGCGTATTTAAACACAGATACCAATGACACATGTATGTCATTTCAACAAAGAGGAAGCGTTTACGACTTCATATATATTCAGCTCTTTTTATATATCACCAGTATAGAGACCTATTTTCTACTCTTGTCGTAATAAACGATTCATATATTTAGCTATTTCTATTTGACATCAATTTTGATTTCTTTTTTGTTTTGTTAATTGAGATGCTTTATTAACTTTATGGAATTTTCGAAAGAAAATAAATCTTTTACTAAAAGAAATTCTTGTTGCATGTTTCTTTTACTTTTTGGTTTTTGCATTTTGCATTTTTATTGGATTTATTTACTTTTCTATGAATTTTCTCGCATGACATTGACATCAGATATTTTTGTCTTTCTCATTAACCCCCGATTTGACAATGGAATATCCCTATTGCTAAAGATGTGGTCTTTAGCAGCGAAAATGTAGAATATTGTAAATTAAAAAAAAAACGTTTTTGATAACGGCATCACCGATGTCTTACTGTAAACATGGATTATCTCCCATCTTTGCTGATAGAAATTCATGCAGACATCTTTTTTATATATTATTGTAGGCAGGTACAGTTTTCATGATTTCCCAGCTTATTTTTGGGATGATGTTTCTGTCTTTTAGTTGCCATGTGTATATGGATATCGTGCCGTTGGAGTATTTTCTGTTGGAGAATGAGAGATCGTGGGTGTATTTTCTTTGCTTAAATGTCCCTTCTGTGGTGCCAATGTAGTACGTTGTAGTGTTGTTTGCTTTTACCTTAGCTTTGTATACTCCGTTCGTTTGTAGGCAGTTTCTTAATTGTGGGCATGTGGTTTTGTCTCTACACTTGCATTGGGGGGTCTTTGATTATGCCCTTGCAAGTCATTTTTGTTGTTGCTTTTTATTATTTGTGTTATGTTTTAGTGCAGTTGTAACTAACATTTACAGTGTTTTTGTTAAATATTTTTGCTTAGGATTTTTTGCGGGGAAGTGTTTTTTTATTAGGTTTACGAATGTCCTGCCGATGTTTGTTCTGACGGTTTTGTTGTATAGTGGGTTAAACCAAATTATATTTATTTTTTTATTTTTTTCCGTTTTGGTTGTGGTGATGTGTATCCGCTTTTCTTTAGTGCGTTGTTATATCGCGTTTTTTTTTGTTTTTTTGGTTTTGTTTTCTTTTGTTTTGTCGTTAAAAATTTCTATGTTGACTGAGTTGTCTGATAGGTTGCGGCTGATGATTGAGATGGGTCGTTAGAGGATGTATGTATTTATGGCGTGCCATTATCCTTTTTCTATAATTCATAGATTTCTTTGTCCACGTTGAGGGTGACGTCTAGGATGTTTGCCTTTCTTGTGTTTGTATATATTTCTATTTTGAATCCAATTGTTTTTAAAACGTTTGAAATTTTTTCCGGAATCTATCTATTTTGCCGCCATTGAGTTCTCTTATTAGGATTAGGCGGTCGTCGCTATATAGGCCCGTGTTTTTTTCTCTAGTATTCTGGCTAGGTATGAAAGGATAAGTATACCTACAAGATCGCCAAATATGCTCCGTTATAGCTTCCCATTGTTACGTCAAACAGGCCGTTATTTTGTTTTTTCCCTGGGTTCGTTGTTGTGGAATAAGTGAGATTTCGGGCAGTGTTTAATTATTTTTGTTTCATCGTCCGTGATTTGTGCATGCTGTTGTGCTAGTTGTATAGCTTCGTACAATATATGTTCCGGAATGGAGGGGTAAAATTTTAATTATGTCGTATTGGATGAAGGTAACTTTGTTTTTGTTTTGTATACTGGCAAACAAGTCGGTGACGGCTTTGGTATTTTTCCATTGGTTAAGTCCTAGTCTTTCCTTAATTTACTGTTGATATTTTCTAATATATTTTTACTGATTTTCCCTCTCTCGTTTATTGCAAGTTTGATTAGGCAGAATCTGGGTTTTGTATTGAAATTAGGTTTGTGGTCCTTTACACACACACACACACACACACACACACACACACACACATATATATATATATATATATATATATATATATATATATATATATATATATATATAGTTAAATTACGAAAAACTTGGTAATCCGTATGGGTAGTCCCAAGCTAATAATTTAAAGAAAAAACAGACCATTTTAAGGTTCCATTGTAATAGTTTATTTTTTCGTTTCACCCTTTGGAAGTGATGTCTGATGATCCAGCGTCCTTTAAAAGGTCTCTGGTGAAATAAACTATTACAATGGATCCTTAAAATAGTTTGTTTTTCTTTAAATATATATATATATATATGTGTGTGTGTGTGTGTGTGTGTGTGTGTGTGTATATACAAGTGCATTGTCGGTCTTTTTTTTAAAAAATATATATATATATATATATATATATATATATATATATATATATATATATATATATATATATATATATGACGTGTTTAACCGCTCGGCCACGACTGCCCGAATAGTGATTTTGAACATGCACTCTCTGCCGATTCTCGAAACATCCATATCTACTCTGTTCCGCATCCTAACGTAAAACATAAATGGATTAAATCCGACATATATTTATTTTTTTTTATTTGAAGGTTATTTCTATGGATACTCATATTCGAGTAGAAGCTCTGTTTTTAATTAAGCAGGATGTTTTATCCAAACTACATCTAGACTTGTCTAGCTGAGTAATGAATACTACTATCCCAACTGACTCGGTAGAATTAAGACGCCAATTGAATGCCTGAATGTTTTTCTACTGCTTTTAACTTGACAAACGTCATCAGTAATATCGTAAAACCTGTTCGGTGTTAATTTGCACCAAGATCTACTTTCATATACGTGAGTGGTGAAGAGTTCACATTCGGTAAAATGTCTGCAGGCTTTTAACCAACTGCACACATTATCGTCTTACGAATTGATTTGTTAAGTTCACCATTCGAAAGAAATGCTTCAACAAAAACGTCCTAGATATCAACTAATTGACTTGTATCCATAGTTAACTGCTAGAAGCAAATATATCCGATCACATCAAAGTCATACTGATCGTTTTCTAATCATCGTTAATATTGTATGCTGGAAGAATAAGTGGCCAAAAAGTTTCCTGTTATTTTTTCACTTGAATTTTATTTATGATGCTCTAACTTTTATAAGGTTTTGTATTTATTTTTATATAACTTATATTTTATAATTTATTTATATTTATCTCTTTTATTGTTTCTTAATATTTCTCTCTTTTCTTTCTTACAGTGTATCTGTTATTCTGCCTTCGACGTGATTATATTGACTGCGTTTGTGTATTTCATATTATAAAAAACGTTTCGTATTTATAATTTATCTCTTTGACAGTTTCCTGATAATATTTCTCTTTTCTTTTTTACAATGTATCAGGAATTATTCTGCCTTAGTCGTGATTATATTGGCTGCGTTTGTGTATTTCATCCATGGGGCACCAACACCGACTACAGACGAAACAAACAGGAAAGACTTAAAAAGAGACATACATTTAGCCTCAGAAATCACCACACTGGCATTGACGGCATTAAATATTACATTTCACAATTACGTAAGTGTTTCCTTTTCTTATTAACCCTAGAACACTAACCATAAATTAAAGTTATACCACTACTAACCATGGGTATATTATACCCGATTTTGAAAATATCAAAAAACATATTAAATATAAATTTTTATTTGAAATATTTTATATGCAGGCACTTCAAACTTTTTACTTTGAGTTAACATTAATAGGAACTGAAAAACATATTATTTGGGTAAGAAAATCAGGTACTAAAAATTGTAATTAAAAATAGGAAAATTTGCGCTGAGCATTATACCTGTTGTGAATATGGATTATCTCCTCTTAGATAATCCAAGCTATAAAAGCTGTATACTACTACTCATCGATATTGAGTCACCCCCCCCCACGAGGGTGTCATGTGGCACAAGGCCTTTTTAACGTGGGCATTCCCGAGCCATTAGGCTCGGCCAAAAAATAGCCCATTTGAACCCGTATAAACGGGTTCAGGGCCGGTTTTACCTCCCCGAAGGAGACTCCACCCTTCGGCGTAGCCTCTTTCGGATTAGAATACTACTACTCATCTGACTTGACAGCGGAAGTATACAGCTTTTATAGCTTGGATTATCTAAGAGGAGATAATCCATATTCACAACAATACCCATGGTTTGTGTTCTAGGGTTAAGCTTTCACGGAATCATCTTTGACCCTAAAATATTTAAATTTTACATTTCATAAATTAATTCTAGGCTTCGTTCATTTTAGACATTATGATTGATTAATAATTAGACATAGATTTGTGAAAATGGCCTCCTGAGTTTTTTTTTTTTTTTACTTTGCTTTAAATGTTATAAAATCTTAATAGAAAAGATATTTGAAATTTTGTGATATTTTGATATTTTGTGTTGTTTGTAGTATAAACGCGTTTCACTGGTGTTCACCTCCGACTGCAACCATTTCGTCACTATGCTGAAGGCAAGAACTGATTGACAAATGCCACAGAAAAGTAGATTGAATTTTCAGGAGGTCAGATCTGTCAGGGTAAATATCCAATTCCTTATTAAGTTGTGGACACCATTATTTTCACTCTGAAAATAAAAATAATTTTCCTTTGTTCAACTGTTAATTTCACTGAAAAAAGATTTTAAAATGTATCATTTGCTGAGATATAGAAAAAATATGTATGACTTTTTAGATCTCACAAAATTTCCCCCACTCACTTCCGTACAAAAATTGTTTAGAAAAACTGAAAATATAAGCCATATGTTTCATTTATAAAGTTTTAAAATTTTCACATCTTTACCTCATTTCAGGAGGCAATGAGTAATATGAGTCGAACAGTCAGTCAATATCTGAATCTGATAAAAAAAACAAAAGATTTGGATATAGGATATAACATTGTGTGTGAACCTGCAAGAAAAATTAAACTCGAATTTCATTTTTTTCGAAAAAGGAACAACACATTTATTTACAATTGCAAATTAGAAAAGTACAAAACAAGGGTTGCACAAAAATTTCCTTTAGTGCGCTTCCTTTGGCAGGATAACAGCTTGAGGCAATAAAAATATTCCACTCATAAACAGGAAAAATACAAGTCACCAAAAATGTTGATAAGACCAACGGATCCGTATACAAAATATATCCATTCAAAAATACAAAAATAAGAGAAAACTCACAGTAAGAGGATTCACAATATGGCGCAATGACACCAACCTCTATTGTAACGGATCTGTAAAGGACATCTCAGCTCGAAGGGGATTTGACCAATCCAAGACAGATTTGTACGACAAATTTCAGACCCCAGAACCTATAAGAATTTGCCTACGTCAAATCCCCATTATGTGATGTCTTATGAAAACTATCCCGGGCGAAGTTGACTCTCTGCCGTTTTCTTTTCAACCCTCTGTGCCAACAGCTGATGGAAATCCTTTTTATGCTCAATGGGGTCTTAAAATTCGACTTCAGCCAAAATTTATAGTTGCTAGAAAAACTTAATTCCCAATGGCCAATATATATAAAATCCCCTTCGTCAAAAAAAGTAAATTCACAATATTTTGGCGTCTCTTCGTTTTTAGTCCATTAAAAATACACGAAATTTAACTTTTTTTTTTACAGCAAAATAATTTTTTTTATAACACAGTTTGTGGGCGCACAATCTTTTAAATGACACTAACCTCTATTGTAACAGCTCTGTAAAGGACATCTCAGCACGAAGGGCATTTGATGGATCCAAGACAGGTTCGTACGACAAATTTCAGACCCCAGAACCTATAAGAATTTGCCTACGTCAAATCTCCTTTATGTGATGTCTTGTGAAAACTATCCTGGGCGAAGTTGACCGTCTGCCGTTTTCTTTTCAGCTCTCTTTCCATCTGTGCCAACAGTTGATGGCAATTCTTTTTATGCTCAATGGGGTCTTAAAATTCGACTCCAGCCAAAAATTTATAGTTGCTAGAAAAACTTAATTCCCATTGGCCAATATATATAAAATCCCCTTCGTCAAAAAAAGTAAATTCTTGGCGTTTCTTCGCTTTTAGTCCATTAAAAATGCACGAAATTTAACTTTTTTTTTTACAGCAAAATAACTTTTTTATAACACAGTTTGTGGGCACAGGATTGATTCAGAGTGAGTTCATCGAAGTGAGACCAACAGACACAGACCAGAGTAAGTGTATTTACTTGATCCCCCACTGAGTCAGGTTGTGACACAAGGTCGGTTTTTAACGTGGGGACCCGAGTGTTTTCACTCGGGCCGCTGGTCTTAGCTGGTCATAGCTTGTCCAAGCTGGTCTAAGCTAGTCAGAGCTGGTCTAAGCTAGTCTTGGCTTGTCAGAGCTGATCCAGGCCAGAGCCACACAGACCAGAGCCACACAGACCAGAGTAAGAGTGGCATTCACCGAAACATACAGCAACAGGATTATAACAACAAAAAGAATTGAAATAAGAATAAGGACATTATCTTTGAGTATATTATGAATATCGAATGGAATAAATCACATCCTCAACATCAGCGACCACAAATTCTCCCATACGCTATCTGCTCCTTAGACTTGGCATATATTATTATTAGGTACCAATAAAATGGATACTTTTTTCCCCAAATGAAAGCAAAAGTCAACACCCCTGTTTTAAAATACGTACCAAAAATCAGAGAATTGTCCAGTTGAAACGACATTTTTTCTGGACTTATACATTAGAGAATGGCTAGCTTATGAATAGGTCTATTTTATTAAAAGATTTTAAACGTTTTACATTTATGTAAAAAAAATAAATCCCTGAAGATATTTCGGTAAAATAATTATGCAATATAGAGTGTGAAAATACGGAAAATTCAGACCGCATCTTTCCAAAATCAATTCAATAAAACTCAAAAATATTTTTTCTTTTTAGAATTCGTGCTTGCATAATTTGATAAAACACGTTATTTTCTTTCAGTTTCGAGAGAAAAGAAATTTAAAGATAATATTTATTTTAAAAAATATTGTAACGGTTTATACGGGTTCAAAGGGAATATTTTTGGCCGAGTCTACGGCCTCGGAGAACCCACGATAAACCAGCCATGTGCCACATACGACACACGTGGGGGACCGTTAAATATAACGAAGGAGGGTGAGACTTCCCATTCGGAAATGTAATTAGCGGCTCGGATTGAGGAACCGGAGAGCCGAGTTCGGATTCCAGTCGAATCAATTACATTCACTTAAGCGCTAATACCCTTGCGAAAGATATGAATCTTCTAACATAAGCATTTAGACGATAAAATTTTGTTTGGTGTCTTTTTCATTATGCTATGCTCTTTTTTTTGAAAAACCAAAGTTTTTTTTTTAATTATTTTTAAAAAAATTTCCTTCTTTTTAGAACATTCTAAATTTTGATTAAAAAAACCTTGTTTCTCTTTGTATCACCGGAACTAGTAAAATAACATATACAATTTTTAGCACTTTTTTTTTTTTTTTTTTTTTTTGTATGACACACATTAATTTGGAAAATCTTGCAAAAATAAAAATAATTGTCGGATGTTAATGAAACTTTCAGAAACTATTTACAGAAAATCGAAATTATTATAAATACGTTTTTTTTTATTAAAGTCATGGCAGAAATATTTTTTATATTTATTACCCACCCCCATAACTAATTTTATGAATTTTTAATACAATTATTTGTTATTTCTTTAATTATAATAGATTTTTACATTTAAGTTGTTAAAATATTATAAAATTAGTTAAAAGCCGCATCAGGTTTCCTAAGTGTCCTTATGAGATAGATCTTTTTTTTTTTGCGAGTTGTAAATTGTATCATTTTGACTAATCGGAAAACCGGCAATAATTAAAAAATGTAATTTTGTGTTTATAATTGGGCTGTAATTATAAAGTACGGAAGACCAACCAGAATACAATTAAGTTGCGTTATTTGGGTTAAGCATTGTTCTCCGCTGTTAAGGTCTTTACTTTGGCGAAACACGTGCGGAGAAGTTAATTTGATTTTTCAATTTCAACTGAGAAGGGTACCTACAAGTATCACTATCAACTTATGAAATTTATATGATCTTATTTTTATATTAATCTCAGTTATGACATTTTTCTATAAATGAAATATCAAAATTAATAATAAAATGAATGGAAATTTTATACAGTAAAATGTAATAAATTTACATAAAAGTATAGTATTTTATGTACACTTCTGATAAAATGTCATAAGAACGGTACATATAAATTAATTAGATACCTTTCTTATGAAATTTAATCTCACTCTTAACAGTCTTATTTTAATTTCTTTATAATATATTTTTCATAAAGCATCGTAAACGTAAAGATGAAAGCCAAGTATAAAAAAAATTAGAGCGCTGAAAGTTTTCCTTAAAAATAACGAAGTAAATAATTTGTTCACTTAAAGCTAAATAATTTCACTTTTTACCTTCCGTAGAACAAACTATTCTCATGTAAGCCGTCAATATCTCATTCAACACCTGTCAAGTGACGCGAAAGGTTATGACCTGTTTTGATTTATTTTCAAACTACATCTTTTCGGCGTAGAAGCTAAGTTAAGCTTAGTTCAAATTATTTTAAATAAACATTATAATTTCTTATTTTCTTAACATAAGTTTTGAAAAAATGATAATTAATTTTTAAAAGAATTTCAAAATGAGATTTTCATTTTTTTTATATATAAAATGGAAAAAAATGGATGCCATGATTGATTATCTGTCAATTTTGCTGACTCAAAAAGAACAAGATTTTTAACGAAAGTTTCGGACGTGCTAGGAACGATTAAAAAATGTAAAAAAATACCCCAAATCATTTTCATCTTTCCTCTTAATAATAACATGAACATCTAGACGATAAAATTTTGTTTTCGTCAAGTTTGGCGTCTTTTTTATCATGCTATTCTCTTTTTTAGTGATCTCATGGAGGCACCTATATTTATTCATATAAAGTAATATAATCGCATATTTATCTATGTAATGTAATACATATTCATTCACATAATGTAATATATTCACATATTTATTCATGTAATGTAATATTAAGGCACCTCCACTATTTCGCGGAAAAAACGGCATAGTATGATGAAAAAAGGCCCCAAACTCAATAAAAACAATGTTTGTTTATGTTATTATTAAGAGGAAAGACGAAAGTATTTTTTATGATTTTTTTTTTTAATCCTTTCTAGCACGTTCGAAATTTTAGTTAAAAATCTTGTTTTCTATACGTCAGCGGTCGATGTAATAACGATTAGATTTTTTTTTTTGGGGGGTTCGCTTTTCCCGGTGAGAAACACACTGAGTTGGAAATTCTTTCAAAAATCAAATAATTGTCGGATTTTAATGAAAATTTCAGGACATATTCAGAAATAAACGAAATTATTTTTGAAATGTTTTCTTTCATAAGATGTTAGTAAATAATTAATATTTTTACGTACGTTACCAACCACTTACTGAATTTCGTGAAATTTCAAGAAATTCAATTTTTAGGGTGGGAATTTTTTTATTAGTTAAAAGCAGAATACTGTAGAAATTTTAAATCATCAATTTTCTTTTTGTAAAACAGTTCAATTCACCGAAAATCTGCTCTGAATTGTAAAATAAAATTATTATTATTATAAAAACTTTTAATTGCTTTTATAAATAAGTTTTATTAAGGACACTATTGTCTTAAAAAGAATTTATTTCGATGATTAATTAATTTTTACAAGAATTTAATTTTAATTAAATAATTTATAATATTATAAAAATCGTTTAAAATTTCGCATTACTTCATGGCTGTTAGGTAATATTGATATTAAGTGAAAACTATATTTGCGAATCAACAATTGAAAAGATCATAACAGTAGTCTGTACCCAATATTTTTAAAAAATTATTATTTTTTAGTGTATAAACGTTCCCATTTTGTAACTGTGGTAATCTATACATGACATTATCCTTAAAAGGACACGTGATTTACAGTTGTCTGGCGCTCTGCAATTCATTGACATTCATTATTCAGTTTTGTTTCATCGTTTACGTCTTTGCAAATCATCCCTTCAAAATTTCAGACGCGTGGAACTCTGGCTTTCTGCCTCCTGATTCATTCTGCTTTTTCTCTCTCCCTGCTTGTATTGTATCAGAGTAAGTGTCGTTGCCGACACTGTGGTTTGAAACTAGATCGTCACTGAGTAACACGGGCGATTCCATTATTAAGTAGATCACGAGATCATAAAGAAAGTGAATAAATAGGAAGTTGCGTGATGTCTATACAATCACTTCACTCTTCTTGTCTATCCATTATTGCGATCACTGTTTTCTTTTCTTTTCTATCCACTATTGCTATATGTTCATTCTCTCTACTCTACAACTATACGGATTAAAATTCTCTTCTCATCATTATACTATTTGGCGATTACCAGTTGAACAAGTATTACTAGTGAAGATATCAAAGGGAGGGTGTTATTACTAGTACCGGTGTTTACGAAGTCTCGAATATAAAGTACATTTTTGGAAGTGATGACGAGGTTTCGTGTGACATAGCAAAAGTGACAAGCGAAGCCGTCCAACAGCACAAAAGCTTGATACAACTTTCTCTGCTTATTTATATCAAAAAGCGATTTCACATCGACTCGTTACTTTCTTCTCAGTTTTTAAGCCACTACCTTTTCGAGTGGTCAAAATAAATTTTCGCATAGGCTCTCAAATTTGAAGACAGTGAAAAAAAGAGAGTTATTTTTATTTCGTATTCACCACAAAGGAAAAAACAATTAAAGTGAAACTAAATATGAATCTGAAAGATGGAAACAACTTTTTTGTAAAACATTTCAACATTGAACAATTTATAAAAAGAATCACTTGAAAATCCGGATACGTAAGTTAAAATGTCTTGGCTTTTCGTAAATGAAATGTTGAAGTGTGTGTGTGTGCATCTGTTTCTGTGTGCGTATGTGTGTGCGCGCGCATGACTTTGAAAGAAAGAAAGAATTTCTGTGTGCTTGTGAATGTGTTTACTGAGAACAAAACGTTACAAGCAGAACAAGTTAGATGAAAAGCGTAGTAAATTTATCTAGTAAGCGCCGTTCATTCATAAAATTTAACGGTCATACCTGTCAGTGACATTGAAATAAGAAAATGATGAGCTCCTCTCAACCAATCAGATCATATCGTATCCTATTTTCGAACTCTACTAAATACAACTCCTTTTTTTTTCACGATAAAACTTTGTTTTTATTAAGTGTGGGGCCTCCTTTCATCATGCTATGCTGTTTTTTTGGCGAATTATTGAACATACCTAAACTAATTCAACACACGATTTTCTTCACGTGACAAAATTCATTCTGAATATGAATCGACCAGTTTCGCATTCCTGCTTCCATCTTTATGCTTTTGTGTACGAAGGTGTGTGAGACTTCCCGTCCGTAAAAATGATTCCAAAATACCCTTTTCTCTTTCATTCAAGTGACTAAATCAGATCATCGAATGTTAAGATTCGAAATTGATAAGAAGCTTTTCAACATTTGAAATTGATAACTTATATTTCATCAATTTCAAGAGAGTTCTAACTTCTTAGTCAATTTGAAAAGATCTCTACTCGAAAAATTGTTTCCTCAAATAATTGTATAATTTAAGAGATGAATTTAAACATAATTCAAGTATTCACGACACTCCCAATGTTCAGCCAGGCACAACATTATACAGTAATGGTTTTATAATGTAATTTTACATAATAACAAATTTTACTAGCAATTAAATTCGTTAAAAAAATACAATGAATTTAATGAAAGAGAATTAAACGAAACTAAATATGAATCTGAAAGATGGAAACATCTATTTTGTAAACATTTAAACATTGAACAGTTTATAAAAAGAATCACTTGAAAACCCGGATACGTAATTTAAAAATGGATCGGCTTTTCGTGAGTAAATTGTTGAAGTTTGTGTGTGTATGAGTGTGAGTGTGTTTGTGTGTGTGTGTTTGTGTGTGTGCAGGCACGCGCATGACACCGAGTGAAAGAAATAATTTTTGTGTGCGTGTGAATGTGTTTTACAGAGAACGAAACGTTACAAGAGGAATGAAAGGAACAAGTCAGATGAAAAGCGTAGTAAAATTGTGTAGTAAGCGCCGTTCACTCATAAAAACACAACACTCTTTTAAGGCTGATACCTGTCAGTGACGTTGAAATAAGAAAAAGATGAGCTCCTCTCAACCAATCAGATTAGTGTTCTATTAATATTTGATTCTGTCCAAAGAAAAATCTCCATAACTAGATGTATAAAAAACTGGTTTTTGTATATATCTTGAATCTGATTAAAATAATTAAATGTGTGTGGATGGAATCATCCTGACTGACCGCAGCACGAAGAATTATGATTATAAGACGTCGAAAAAGCTAACGAAAAAACAAAACAAAACATTAAAAATATAAACTGAGAACATCACCATAAGATAACGATCGGTTTTTCATCATTTCTCAAGCTTTTGAAAATCTTGTCTTGATTGTTGACAAATGTACAATTCTGCTGGAACTATCTGATTCTCAGAATCAAGAACCATTGTTGTTTTAGTGATGGAGGTGGGATATATATATATGTACGGTAGTAGATGAGAAATTGGTAAGCGTATAAAGGGAGGGGAGGAGGTAAAAGATGTGCAGTGTGGCAGTTCATTCATCAGTTCCTTTTCAGTTAACGGATAATAGTTCAGTTAGGTAGTGTTTAAAGGGTCACTTATCGAAAGATGGAAACATCTATTTTGTAAAACATTTCAACATTGAACAATTTATAAAAAGAATCAACTGAAAACCCGGATACGTAAGTTAAAAATGGCTTGGCTTTTTGTGAATGAAATGCTGAAGTGTGTGTGTGTGTGTGTGTGTGTGTGTGTGTGTGTGTGTGTGTGTGTGTGTGTGTGTGTGTGTGTGCGCGCGCGCGTTTGAGTGAGAGGGAAAGAAATAGAAATAAAATTGTATGTGTGTGTGAATGTATTTTGTAGAGAGAAAAATTACTGAAACTAGTGAAACAAACAAGTCAGAAGAAAGACAAACGCACGTTGCCACTTTTGTAACGTCAACGAAAACTCGTTGTTATTTCCGTAATGCCCGTTGTAGTGGAGACTTTGTAATCGCAGATACAACTATAGTAACGCTGTTGAACAATACTGGCGTCAGACGCCTTCGAATAGCACTAATAGTACTTGCTCGATAATACTCGCCCGAAAATTAGCCACCAATTAGTGATCCGTGTAGTGATCAGTATAGAGGAATAATATAGTGAATAGTATAGAGGATAGAGGATAGTGTAGAAAGAGTGATCCAAATAGTAGTAGAGTATAGAGGAGAAATAGTGATAATATTTATTGTACATGAAGTACAAATGTGGCACAAGGCCTTAACGGGAAATGGAGAAAAGGACTGTCTTCTGTCTTAACGTTAAACTTCGCTAGCCACAAACACTGATCCAAACATACAAACAATATTCCTTCCACCAAAACAACGCACTCTTACTTACCATTCTTATCTAATAATGCCTCAGAAACTCTATGAAGTCCTAACTAGCCCCCATATGTACAATTCATTGCCTGTGGGGAGAAAAAATAATAATTTAAAAATCTAACAACCCCAATGAGTATTTACAGTATGTGTACAAAAACTATTTACAAGAAACTAAACAGAATAGTGTTACTAATTATCCCTCACACACACACAACTAATAAATGTGGCAGAAATATCAGTTAACTGGACGGAATCAACGCGGGATTTTAAAAATATAAAACATTCATACATCCCATTCTCTCACTCAAAAACACACTCATTCAAACACAACAGCTGTTAGGAAAATCACGCCCGAAACAAAAGGCGCCCCGCACCCACCAGAGAACTGACATCACTATCCACCTAACGATGGGTGGGATGGGGAATTAAACAAAAGAAAAAATAGGGGCAGAAATAAAAGGGACCAATGGGTATACATACCTTAGCTATGTTAACTTGGCTGAAGAGAAGAAACTAAAGCAAAAAATCTAAACTAACCTATTACGGGTGGGGTTGCCAATGTTCACCCCAGCAAAAACAATGCCCTTAATGCCTGATCGGCATCAAAATGCCACTCTTAGTCAGCACCTTTTACTCGACACAGAAGCGCAACACTCACCCACCTTTCGCCAAATTCCAGTGGATGGAGTCGTTTCCTTTCCATTCTAATCGTGACTTTAAGCTGATGCTTAAAGAAGAGGAAGAGGTAAACTTCTCGGCCCCATGGAAGTCCTTCTGTCGCGTCGTCCACATCACGACTCGCAAAACCCTCAGTAAGCGAAAGAACATATAGTGATCAGCCTTAGTCAACGGCGGTACTATATTGCTACAAACGGAACTGGCCTCGATTTCAAAGAACTTTCCGCGCAGCATGCGAAACATGATGCCTTCAACAAACTTGCACAACGGACCTATGACCCTACAATGAAAGAAGGCGTTACCATGGTTCTCCAGCTCCCTATACAGCGAACGCAGTTTAATGTACCAAATCCACTGATCGAAATCTTTTGGCGACTCAGAGGGCACCTCGACTCACCAGCCAGGTGAGTGATGCCTCAGTATTAGTGAGACATTTCAACCTGGGCGCCCAAGGCCATAGGCAGCGAGACTCCCGCTTCGTCAGACCGAACTCGCCTTATCAAATCATCCTGAACGTTCTCCCTGACAAACACCTGATATAATGCTTTACAGGACAACGGCTGGATGTCGGAGAGGCCATCCTTCGCCCGTAAGAGATGCTTGAGGGCAAGCCGATATTCGCGATAAAAGAAGCCCTCGCCTCGGGACAAAAGGGCGGCCTCCTCCTTCACGAGGGCACACTTCTCAAGGATGGAAAATTCTTACGAGCGTCTTCCTTCCAGAATTTTCCGTTCTCATCCAACTGCAAAGACATCCAATCTAAGTGAGAAATGCAAAGCGTATATCTCAACGCAAGGCACCCTCAGACCGCCATCAGAAGGGTGGAGGTAACAGATCTCGCGACTACCCATGGCAGCCTTGCTTCCACACAAGGAGGAAAACAGGAGTCTTACGAACGCCAATAAAGTGTCAGACGGGAGTAGAAGCAGAGGGGAGTTGGTAAAAGAGAATCGGTAAAGTAGACGTGCGAGGCACATACTTCCGCTCTCCCCTTCAAGAAAAGATTCCTCCGGGACCACGGACGAATTGCGACCTCGGTCTTCTCCCGCACCTCCGACCATTTCATTTCCAACAGGAGGTCGGAACCGAACCACACGCCGAGTATCTTGACCGGCCCGTCCGTCCAGAGAAAAGATCCGGGAAAAGAAACTCCCTTCCTCGAACCGAACCGCAAGCCAGCAGACTTATCGCGGTTGATCTTGGACCCTATCACCATCTCATAGCTTCTGATTTCTCTGCTGACTACGTTGATTTCGGCTCTGCTCGACACAAGAACTGAAACGTCATCAGCATAGGCGGAGTACCTGGCCGAGGTGGTAGCATTAAGTAAGGAAATTCAACGAAGGACCGGGTCCGTCTTCAACCTACGTAGGAAAGGTTCCAACGCAAGAACGTACAGAAATGAAGACAGCGAACAACGTTGATGAATGGAGTGAGACAAAATGAAAGGTTTCAATCTTACTCCATTCACTTCTTCCAGCACACCGAAGGACGCATACAGCAGTCGGATCCAAGTGCGAAAGTATGGCCCCTAAATTGATCAGCGCGGCACCACTGTCGACTTGCTCGATGATCAAGCGTACCAAATGAAGGTTGTCCTGAATCGTCCTGCCCTTCACAGCACAAGTCTACTCGGGGCCAGTCAGACTAGAGAGGACAGCCTGCAAACGGCTAGCTAAGACCTTGGCTAAAATCTTCAACTTTGTGTTTGACCTCGTCAAAGGCCGATAATTACCAATCCCATCCCCATTTTTTTGTTCTTGCGAACCAACTTGATCACACACCTGGTGAAGCGTTGTGGTATAGACCCCTGCTTCATCCAGATGTTGTAAATCAGTGTCAGCAAGGGGACAAACACTGGCTCTCCCGCATTGGACATGGCCGGGGTAAAGACACCGAAGTCCTCTCCCATTGATCCAGTGCCCATCTCAGTCTTGATGGTGCCATCAGGAGACAGGACGCCAATGTCCAAGGAGAAGGTGATTTTTAGTGATCTATACAGAGAGGGGTGAAGAAAAAGCGGGAAGCTCCCGGCACAATATTGTTTTAACCATGGACCAAATCTGCTGATCCGCCTCACCAGTTCAGACTACGGTCAAGAGCCTTTTCGCATTAAGAAAGTTCTATGGGTCTTCTACATCCAGATTGATGATTTTTCTGAGATTTTTTATTCTTTTTAATTTTTTTGAGTGAAGGAGTGCCTTTTTCTCCACTTCCTTAGAAACCCGGCACACGTCCTCCCCCATGTTATAAAATCTTGTGATGGTTGCCGCTTTTCTAGTTGTTTCGGTTGCGGCACGACCAGAATTTAGGGGAGGGTGTGTTTGTAGTCTTCCGTCCTCTCTTTACCTCCTTCCAATCACCATCGGGGGCCCACTCTGTTGCTGCTACTGTTGGTAGTGTTGTTGTTGCTGTAGATGTTGTTGCAATTGTCGCATGGCGGGGTGGAGGCTTAGAATTCTTGCCGGGGCAAGCCTTGGCCACGTGCCCCAAGGATCCACTAGACCAACAATATGGTCTGCGCCCCTCAACCGCCACCAACATCCATCTATCCTTGCACATTAATATATTTAGAATTTCTCCAAAAGCCTGCCGTGTCAACGTCACATGCAACACTATGTCACCCGTAGCAATTCCGGCCTTGCTTATGATGGAGGACACTTCTTCTACTCGTCCATATTTTGAAAAGAAGGACCATATACGGTCTTCACTTATATACCCGGGCACCCCATGCACTGTCGGGTGGGCATGTAATCTGTCTGGAGTCTTAATGCTGCTGTTGTTAACACACTTTCGTCTCTTGTTCCGTAGCTAGAAGATCCCACAAGAATGGGGTTTTTTTGCTAAGACCTTCGGCTGCGATATTTAGGCAAAGTCTCTTCCATGGTTTCCCCGCTGACCCCATTTAATTTCTGACTCATCACATTGGTGATCAGCAGGGAGATTGTACGTGTATTTACTTCACCCAGCGCCTCCGGGATTGTGAGGAACTCATTTCCGTTAATGAATTCCTCATATTTGCTTTTTTAAAATC
Source organism: Acanthosepion pharaonis (assembly GCA_903632075.3). Lineage (NCBI taxonomy): Eukaryota > Metazoa > Mollusca > Cephalopoda > Sepiida > Sepiidae > Acanthosepion > Acanthosepion pharaonis. The sequence continues at coordinate 56,386 of CAHIKZ030002957.1, forward strand.
GGCATAGTAAGACGCATCCTTTTTCGGCCTTTTTTTCTTTTCAGGCCGTTTGCCTTATTTCGCCGGGGGTCTGGCACTGATTCTTTTGCGTCACTCATCCGCAGCTCTAATTTAGTCCTGCCAAGAATAATTCTTTTTAAACTTTTAGAATTTTCAAACAAAACAAAAAACCAACTAGAGTCAAGAGTGGGCCAACAAAAGAAAAAATAAATAAAACTTTGCTTTGCCAAAAAAAAAAAAAACAAGTCACACGTATAAAACAATAAAAAGTAAGAGTAGGAGACAAGGATGAGCCATTGACGAGGACGGACTTAGCACCCCACACTTCAAAGGAAAGTCCAGTTGGAAGTCATAATCTGACCTGACAAATACAAGGCAGATTCTTCCGACTGAACACCAAAGAACAAAGTGGACTTTATAACACAAATGATACAAATCCCGGACGAGCCCCCATATGTCATATGCCCCAGTCGACGAACGGGTTATAGGGCGACCATATGCCGACTAAGAGATATATACACTCTCACACCTGTGGAGAGAGAGTGTACAATTGGTAAACAAAAAAAGTATTTTAAGACTACTGTTCCATTGGGATAATCGAACAGTAATCTTTCCCAGGTCCGCTTCGTTTTCAACACAAATACTGATCCACAATACAAAGATGAACTATGAGGCTTAGCGATTTGATACAATAATTTTAATATATACAAATATACATATATCAAAATATAAAAGAACAGATAAGTATGAGTTAAACTATCCGACGACCAGATCTCGAACTTATTTGGGATATCAAATTCGCCGAACACCAAATGGATTCAACTGTGTGTATATCTTTTACGTGTCCAAAATGGGATTACTTATCTTTCGTATTCAGATCTCTCTCTTTTTTTTTTCTTTCTATATATATATATCAATGTCCTTTCTTTTCTTTTCTCGGCACAAACACCATTTCGTACACTGCCAGTCTGTAATAGAGGTATACACTTTCTTCCTCTCTTGTTTCGTCTTTTTCTTTCCTTCCTTTTCTTCTGTAGACGGCTCGGTCTCCAACAAAAGAAAAAATAAATAAAACTTTGCTTTGCCAAAAAAAAAAAACAAAAAAAAACAAGTCACACGTATAAAACAATAAAAAGTAAGAAAACAAAAATAGGTCAGGGGTGAAAAACTCGGTTTACTGTAAATAGAACAACCAAGTCACACGGATAAAAAAAAAGATTAATGTGAGACTAGTTTAAAAAAAAAAAGAGTTGATGATAAAAATAAAAGCTTGGTTAATAAAAACAAATTTACAAACAAAAGTGAGAGGAGGGGAAAAATTTGACTAAAAAATCCAAGAAAGAAAAATTAGAAAAAAACACCGACAGGTGGCAGAAAATGTGCACCATATTTCTCTACTGGTTTCTCGATCCACCCAGGATATTGCGTCAACTGATTTCACAAGGAAATCTTGTGGTATGGAAGACATAACTTCTTGTATTCGCCCTTCAGGTTCTCCCATCCAAAGTCTTGATTTGGTACAGTAGACTTTCTCCTTTAACCAAAAGTCAGGACACCTGGCTGGCCACTCATACATAAAATAGAGATTTAGTTTTCAATCACCCTGTAGATACATAAATGAGAAGTTTTTACATTTATCTTTATTCTAATGAAATAATTAAATGTGTGTTGTTTTTGATTGTACTTCTGAGTACATAGAATCCAACAATATGACTATTGGTGAATTAACTCCCTTGCTTAAAAAATCTAATTAAAATGTGTTACCTCCTCCTAATTTTCGAAACTGCTTCTAGGGACGCTTTCCGGCACTATAAATACTCTGCCATAAAATTTTATCATTCTCTTACTTTTCTGCATAAACGTTAATATGTAAATTTCTAGCGAAAGAACGTGATACCTCTTTTTTGGACACGCATGAACAATATATACACACACGCATATACACACACACATACACATACACACACACGTACGAACATTCACGCACTTCAACTACTTTGCTACCAAAAAGTTTCCACGTTCATTTGTTACACACATTATTGTCTTTGTCACTTGTAAACATTTGTTGTTAATACATTATCATTTGTTTGTATATCGCTTCTTATTGTTCTTTTACATTTCTTTAGGTGGACTCATACTCCGAGTCTGCCATGTTGGTTGTGGGCATTTCAGCAGGAACATGTGTTAATCTCTCAACGCGTACATCCGGCCCACAAAATACTGGCCGTATTCAGTAATTAAATCCTTGAAAATGATTAACAGATTAACAGAAAGCGCTCGAAACATACAATAATTTGGAGTAATGAATTCATTAAAAATACTGAAATTTGTAGCGGACCGTGGGGTGATGAGTATATATTGTAGAAGAATACACGTGAGTTAAAATTTCCTGCTAGCCGGTCCAACTACATGAGAAAGTTGGACATTAATTAAGTCCAAAGAAGACAAAGAAAAGCAAACAAGACCGATAAATATATGTAAACAAATATATGTATTAGTAACAAAGGTTACAAGTTACATAGACAGTTACATGGACAGAGTGCGTGTGGTGAATATTATATGTGTGTGTTGTGGTGAGTGTTCGTACGTACGTGTATTGTTCTTAGCGTTTTGTGGTGAGTGTTCGTACGTACGTGTATTGTTCTTAGCATGTTCCCAGCATTTGGGAAACGCTGTATCTGTGAGAGCTCACATCTGCGAGGTGGTATAAGGCCTAAAGGCCTGAGGAAAAAAGTGGCGAAGGGTCAGCCAGTATTTATAGCCAGGGGAGAGAGACTCCTGGTGAAGGGTTAAGGAGCTGAGGAGGAGCTAACTCCGACAAATTTAATGAAAAACAATATGTCATGTGAAGTGAAATAGAGGTTGAAAATGGAATGATAAAGAAATATATTTATTTATGAAAAGAACAAACAGAACACCCGGATATGTCAGGTAAACACAGCTTGGCTGTTCGAGAGTGGAATCCTGAATGCTTGCATGCGTGCGTGCGAGAGAGAGAGGGAGAGAGTATTCCCGTGTGCGTGTGAATGTGTTTTAAACAAGACGAGTGAAAGAAACAAGTCAGATGAAAAGCGTAGTAAAGTAGTGTAGTAAACGCCGTTCATTCACAAAAAGGTCAGCATTGTTTTAAGCGTCATACATGTCAGGGACGTTGAAATTAGAAAAAGATGAGCTCCTCTCAACCAATCAGATTACTTTTCATAGTACAAGTTATGTATTTGAATTAGTTAACATATTTGATGTCGTTTCTTTAATATGTATTTCATTTACGTTTTTCTTTCTTTTACAGATTTCAGATTCTGATCAGACAAATGCTGATATGGACACTCAACTTGTTGTACCCCAAAACATCCCAATTCTGTACGGCCGATGGTTAACCATGCTAACACTACAAACATAATATAATCAAGTACAGTTCATTCAAAAAACACTGACTTCAATGTCGAATGGGCTTTAGAAATGTGATGTAAACACAGAGAACAATGATACATGTGTGTCATTTCAACAAAGTGGAAGCGTTTTCGACTTCAGATACATACTTTTTATTTAAACACATTTATAATTGCTTTACATATTAATATTTTCTCGACTTCAGATCTATTCGATATTTTTTTAATCAATAGGAAATTTGTTAAAAATATCAAGATTTTTGTATTTACCAATTTGAAAACTAATTTTTACAAATTTCTGTTTTAAATCTTTTTCTTTTTTTTTCCTCGTCAATCGACACGAATTTCAAAATGTTTCAAAGAGAAATAAATCTGTTTAGAAACGAAATGCGACTTTTTTTAATTTCATTTTATTTTTTATTTTTCATTTTCAAATGTTTTATTTTTGGAATCTAAAAAGAGATTTCTTACGTTATTTTATCACTTCAACATTTTTGTCCTTTCTAGTGAATTAATTGTTTAAATCGAAATATACATTTTGGCGTCGCAAATAACCATCATTAAACCTAATACCTGAACATAATCAGCGAAAATTCGGAATTTTTACTTTATCTTTTTGCGATGATTTCCTCACGTCGCTTTCAAATTACCGATAATTTTTTTTAAAAAAATGTTTTTCTTAATTTATTACTGTATTTCTTTTACATTTCGTCAAGTTTTTTTCTTAGGAGAAATAAAAATAATTTATTGGCGCCGATGTCATTTTAGCTTTAAAATCTATATCTGCATCACTTCATCTACAGGATTACATCTTTTGCATTAAGAATAATTAAATGTGTGTCGATGGAATCATCTTGACCAGAGCACGAAGAAATATGATGAAAGACGTCGAAAAAAACAAACGTAAAAAAAAGAAACAAAACATTAACAATATAAACTAAGACTATCGCCATAATATATCAATCGTCTTCTTCTTGTAAAATGTCTGTGCCTCATTTGGATCGGGTTTCATCATTGTTCAAGCCTTTTGTCTTGATTGTTGACAAATGATATAATCCTGCTGGAGCTGACTGATTCTCAATTGAGATCGCTTTATTTTACAACTTTTATTAATATTAATTTTCACACACAGGCACACACACACACGCGCGCGCGTTGTAGAAAATTGATTAAGAAAAATTCCAAAATTTTCTTTCAAATAATTTTTATTTTCTCAGGTACTTTCAATCTCAACTAAGACCATCTTCAGGGGTTGCATATCTATGGATGTGTTATGCGTTAACACCGTAAATTCAAAATATTTTTACCCTATTCCAGGGAGTCACCTTAAATAGATTTTTAAAAATTTATTTTTAAAGATTTTTTTTCATAGATTTTTTTAATTTTAGTATTTTAATTTAGTATTTTTATATAACACTTTACTGCTACAAACATTTAAGAAATTTGTGCCTATATTCGTAGTCTCCTTCACTTGACTTCGATGACAAGAAGAATTACGTTTCACTTGAACGATCATAGTTCAATCTCAGAACATTTAAAGGAACACTCATGTCCACATTCACAGTTTAGATAGATATTTTTCGAAAATGCATCAGTGGTTCATTGTATTAATGATAATGTCAAAAACTTAAAATCCTGGAAGCCCTTTATATGAGAGAATTGCGACCAAAAATAAACGAGTATAGCAAATAAAGTTCATAAAAGCAGAATAATACTAAATTAATATATTTAATTAAAATGAAAGTCTTTTTCATGTAGTTTTCTCTTATTTGTTGTCAGTTAATCGAAGCCAATTGAAACATATCTGCGATTTCAACGGCCACAAAATTTGCCACTCTCACTGTAGAAATTTATGATAGGAAATTCTTTTAAAAATTCTCCTCCGCACATGAAACAAAAATCTGTAATTTTTCTATCGACGAAAGTGCAACTGAAAACACGGACGATTTCCCACTGCTTTTTTACTTGAAAAAATCGTCGTCGTTAACATCCTGTATTAGTTTAGCATTTATACGTTCCACTTTTACTTTTATATACGTAGGTGGGAAAGATGTCAGTTTCGGTAATGTGTTACGACTTCCACTCAAAAATCTAAATATGACAATGGATTTTTCAGATTTGTCCTCTATATAAGAACAGATTTTCACCAACTCTAAACATTGCGATCTTATAAACTGATCTGTAAAGTTCTCCGCTCGAAAGAATTGTTTCAACAATACTTGTTTGATATCAACGAATTGACTTGTATCTTTCATCAACTGCCAGGGTCTAACATATCCTATCACATCGTGCTATAAAAGAAAGTCGTTTTCTAATCATCGTTAATATTGTATACGGAAAGAAAAGTAAGTGGCCGATAATTTTCTTGTTAGTTTTTCGCTTGAATTTTATTTATGATGTTAACTTTTATTAAGTTTTGTATTTATTTCTTTATTTACCTCTTTGCAGCTTTTAATAATATTTCACTCTTTTCTTTCTTACAGTGCATCTTGTCAGGAATTATTCTGCCTTAGTCGTGATTATATTGGCTGCGTTTGTGTATTTCATCCATGGGGCACCAACACCGACTACAGACGAAACAAACAGGAAAGACTTAAAAAGAGACATACATTTAGCCTCAGAAATCACCAAACTGACATTGACGGCATTAAATATTACATTTCACAATTATGTAAGTGTTTCCCATTCTTACTAAGATTTCACGGAATCATCTTTGACACTAAAACCTCTAAATTTTAAGTTTAATAAATTAATTCCAGCTTTCGTTCATTTGAGTCATAATCATTGTTTAATAATTTTACAGAGATTTTTATATAAATTGCCAGATTTAATAATTTTGTGAAAATTGACTCTTTAGTTTTTATATTGCATCTCCGCTTTCAATGTTAAAAAACTAGAAAAGATATTTGAAATATTTGCTTTTGTTTTGGTTGTAGTGTACACGCGTTCCACGGTTGTTCACCTCCGACTGCAACGAATTCGTCAAAATGCTGAAGGCCAGAGCTGATTGGCAAATGCCACAGACGCACAACAAAAGTAAATTGAATTTTCAAGACGTCACATCTGTCCAGGTAATTTAACTTCCTTACCGAATACAATTTTCCGAAATTTAATTTACTGTTTCTTTTTTTACTTTGGTCAGTATTTTTTCGAGAAAACGAATTATATGGTAAATGCACAAATGTATTATTGAAAAGATGTTTTACATACAATTTCGATATAGTCTATGTTTTAGACTTTCGAGCATATAACATTCTGTTTTGTAAACACTTATTCTGAGCGTGCAGAAAAACTAAAAAGATTTACAAGTAAAAATATTTTAAACTTTATTCATTCATCAATCGAAAAAAAGATTTTAACATTTAATTTATTCTTTCATTGATAATGCTTTTAGATTTCACATCTTTATCTGGTTGTATTTCAGGAATCTCTAAGCAACGTGAGTCGAACAATAAGTCAATATTTCAATCTGATAAAACAACATTTGGATATCGAATATAACATTGTGTGTGAACCTGCAATAAAAATCGGTCTCGAATGCCATTTTCCGAAAGACTGTCCTTCTCTACCTGACACCAATGATGCCATCTTTTATTGCAATCTTCATATGACTTATACTTACATGGAAAACTTGAAGCTCCTTCTCGAATTACCGGTGAGTTCATGATATACAAAAATAATTCATATTATTTAATTTATCCCCTTAATTTACACACATTTTATGTCTTCATTTGCCGATGATTAATTATATTCGAAAACAATTTATATAAGTTATTATATGTCCTTCATTTGAACTCTTTTTAATCGACATTTTTTACTTTCTTAAAATAACGGTACAGATTCAAATAGAAAATGGAAATTATTTCCCGACTTGACATTAGTTGACGTCGTATATTCGATGACGCTTCTTTAATATGTGAGAATTCCATGTGTTTTTCTTTCTTTTACAGATTTCAGATTCTGATCTGACAAATGGTGATACGAGCAATCAACCCATTCTGCCTCGAGACCTCCCAATTCTGTACGGCCGATGGTTAACCATGCTAACACTACAAACGTTGTATAATCAAGTAATGTCCGTTCAACTAACACTGACCGCAATGTCGCATGGGCTTTAGAAATGTGATGTAAACACAAAGATCAATGATACATGTGTGTCATTTCAACAAAGTGGAAGCGTTTTCGACTTCAGATACATTTTTTATTCAAACAGATTTTAAAATATGTTTAATTTATAATTATTTTTCATATTAATATTTATTTATCATCAGTCAGAAGATTATTTAAAATAAAATGAATTTATATATTTAACAATTTAAAACCGATTCTTACAAACTCTTGCTTGAATTATTTTTTGTTTTTTTCTCCTCTTTAATGGACACTTCTTTTTTCATTTTATGTAAGTTTTGAAGAAAAATAAATCTATTTATAAATGAAATATGCCTTTTTTATTTCACTTTCTTGTTCCTTTTTCATTTGCAGTTTTTATTATTGAAATCTAAAAAGAGATGTTATGTTATCACTTCAACATTCTAGTCCTATCTAGTGAATTAATTGTTTAAATCCGAATATACATTTTGACATAGCAAATAATCATCAATAATGATAACACGGTAATTTAGCCAGTGTAAATACGTAATTTTTTACTTCATTTGTTTAATCCGATTTCTTAAAGTTGTCTGGATTTTTAGACACGCTTTCAAATTTCCAGGAAATTTATTAATTTATTAATAAATTGCTTTTACATGTCATCAAGTTTTTTTGTTTTCTTAAGAGAAAAATTAATGATTTATTCACGCCGTTTCAGCTATAAAACTATTCACTTCTACAGTTCATCTACAGGATTATATTTTTTTATTTAAGAATATATTTTAAATATTCCCATACGTAATTTGTTCTAGTTTTATATATATATATATACAAAAGCCTGCTAACAAGATCTTAAATCGCACATATTCTATAGAAATCAATAGATCGATAATATCGTTTTCCTGGTACCAGATTAATTAAAAATCATCATGATCAGTTCGGATATTGATGTGATCTTATAGAGACAAATATTAAGAGCGTAAACCACACCAAGTTCTTAAATATGGTGAACATACTTTGTCCTGGGTATTCACCATATATGCCAGCCACAAAATACAATCGAAAAGACTAGACACTGTTATATGTATGAAACATAAATGCTATCTGATATATATTACTTCATCGACTAAATCAATGGCCGAAAATTTGTCTATATTTAAGAAAATATAAAGTAAACGAATGAATAATGATTTAAAAGATAATAAACAGCAAATACTAGAAAATATATAATATTCGCCATCTTCCAACCATTCGGATAAACTCTTCCCTATGGTAACTAGACTTTATGAATTTTGCGCTATACTAGACTATCGACGAGCTCTCATCAATTTACAAACAAGTTGGCTAGATGTAACCGTAAGTTCTATACTAACAGTTTTTTTCTCGCACTTCTCGCTTGTTGAACATAGTCAGGCTCCATGCTTTCCATTCAGCGTTGACCTTCAAACATTTAAATGCAATATCAATCGCTATCTACTGTCATAGTCTTCTATTGTTCTCGCTCCTTAGTAATGTCTCTGCTTTCTAATTCTTCAACAACCATTGACCACTTGTGTCTTAGTGGCTTTACTGTCTTGCATAGGGTGAATCTGATAAAAAAAGATACTAGAAAATGTATAATATTCGCCATCTTCCCGATCACAATTTCAAACCAATTTTAACTTCGAGCACGTAGGGTTTGCACTATAGTGACCGACAAATAGCCTCGAAAAAACCCGCCCGGATGAATTACATAAAACTTTCAAAAAACCAATCTACACCACAAAACTAATAAACAAAGGATTTGAACAAGCAGAAAGAATAACTTTAGACTAATTACGAAATCCAAAGAAACGCAACGTCGAACAAATTCTAGTATATGTCTCAACATACAAACAAGAACAATCCAGAACTATTTACAGAAATTACAAGAAATCTAGACCTGCTTAACAAGAATGATAAAATGAAAAACAAACTAAAACGAACCAAAATAATTAAAAGCAAACGCCAATCAAAAAACCTAAAACACATATTAACCTCATCCAAATTTAGCCAACATTTAATACAGGGGGGGGGTCACAAAATGTAACAGGAAAATATCTGGGGTGTGGAATATCATTATAGAAAGAAACTCCTACACTTTTGAAAACCACACAACTTTCACAGTAAAGAAAACATAAACTGCAACTCCAAAATTGTGATTTATGCACTCAAGTGCAAAAAATGCAACAAGTTCTATATAGATATCTCCCATGCACTAATCAACAGAGTTTCCATCCACAAAAGCAACCTTAAATTACCAGACAACAGGAAACAATGCAACGAAGGTAAATTTAAAATTATGCCAATATATCAAACAGACAATTATTCTTAATTACAAATACAAGAAAAAACTTCATGCAAAAATTTACACCAGTACTAAACAAATCATAACCCCACACAAATAAACACACACGGTGCTCACATTATAGCCACACACACACACACACACACACACACACACACACACAAACGCTACAGACACTAAATAAATATATATTGAGAACGAATATACACATGTATACTGGCAAAAACAAACACAGTTGACGGACCACACGCACACACACATACACACACACACGAACCCTACATACCATACGAAGTGTCTGTATATAATCGACTCTCCCGTCGCGTTCGACGTATGAGGGTCAGGCCGATAAGTCTCCAGGAAACCGACATCCCGACACCGGCACATGAGATTTGATTATAGTGGTGAAGGCCTCGTGTACAGGACCAATATATATATATATATATATATATATATATATATATATATATATATATATATATATATATATATATATATTTTATTATTTATCTTTCAAATAATTTTAAACAACAACAACAATAATAATAATAATAAATTCTCTTATATTTTATAATAATTTTATACTTTAGTATATATAGTAATAAATTGGCATATTGATGACGATCTGTTTACTTCGACATCCAATGTAAAATATATATATATATGTATGTTTTATGTTTGTCGAGGCAGTGGGTAGAAGTATTACCTTTGTTGTTCGGCTACTGCACCTTTATTTTTAAGGTGGATGGGCAACACTGATCTTCATACATTCCCTAATTCTTCAGGTGCCATAACCTGTAAACCGCTTCAGCAGGTGGGCTAAATCACATGGGTAGTGTCGTGACCACCGATCTGTAGTCACGGTAGTGTCTGCATCGCATTACTAGGCGGATGATCTGTACAAGCGGACACACACACACACACACACACACATATATATATATATATATATATATATATATATATATATATATACTGTTACAAACTTGTAGCATATAGATGAACCACGGGTTTAAAAAAAGGAAAACGTGGGATCCTTTCTCGGTCTTCACTCAGAAATGGAAGCGACACAAGGGAGTCAACGAAGAACAGATAGATTTCAAAATAAAACATTTATTTATAAATATATATAAAGAAAGAAAAAAAGAACATTCATTTAACAAAGGGGGAGGAGATCATTAAAGAATAGAAGGCGCGAGGGAATACATATATATATATAAAAACAGATCAAACTAAGAGAATCAACTCATCTTTCAGTCGAGTTGATATTTTCCCACAAAGTTTTGATTCACCGAAGCGAGAGTTCTTATGCTAAAACAATATTTTGTTCGGCCGGCGATTTTCCTGGATTCCTTTTCTTTCGCAAGTGTTAGGGGCTCCACAGCATTTCGTACAGATGTTTCGTTATGTTGATTCAGTTTCATAGCAGTCCTTTCATCGCTAGTCGACAGACTTTGCTGTCTTCTTCATCTCAGTGGGCAGTTCATTTGGAATGGGGACGAGTTGCCCAGCGACGTTCAACTGCCGCTGGTCAGAGGGAAAAACTGAAAATCCTTTTTTAGATTTTTGCTGTCCCCAAAGACAGTCACGTGGATTCTCATCGTCCTTGACCCGGTCCGCAGGAGGATGGGGCGCAAATCACGCAGTGTATGTGTGATGGCCAAAAGTTCAATCCACGCTTAGTATGCTCTGATCACGTGACTCGCAGCAGGAGACACTGATGGTGCCTGGAATTCACTTATGGTCAAACGCCTGATAGCTGCGAAATTTTGGAACCAGGTCATTCTCGCGTCGGGTCACTTCAAAGTTCACGGGTGGAAGAGTAGGTAAAGAGGAAAAGAATTTGTGAAGAGAAAAGGAGGGTATGGCTGATCATGGAACATATTCGCTCGCAAGTCGAAAGCATTGGATTAAATTTCTATTTTTATTTATTTAATTATTTTTCTTTTGTAATCTAAATAATTTCCGACTAGAATTTGAGATTTTACTTTGGGGTGCTTTTTAGCCTTACGCCTCTATGGTTAATGAAATCGTGGCTACGTCGCAATATCTATCTATTTAGTGACCCAAAAATTGCCTGTCTCATTCATATGCCAGTATAGCGCAACTGGCGGATGTCTATTTGACGCTCGAACAAAAGTTTAACAGTTCATTTGGTACGCTTGATCATCGAGCAAGTCGACAGTGGTGCCGCGCTGGTCAGTTTAGATGAGTCAAAGGCTTTTGATAGGGATGAACAGCTCTGGTGTCTAGAGAGATAGAAAGATATTCTATAAATGTAGCTGCTCTCTCGGAAACTCGTTTAGCTAGTGATGGTCAACTTCAAGAAGTTGGAGGTGGCTACACTTTCTTCTGGAAGGGAAAGTGTGCTGAGGAAGATGGAATAGCTGATGTTGGGTTTGCTGTACGTAGCACACTTGTAGCAAAATTTGCTGAACTTCCTAAAGGAGTCAGTGAGCGTTTAATGACGCTCCGCCTACATCTGAATGGATCAAGAAAGGCTGCAACAATTAGTGCCTACGCTCCAATAATAGACAGTGCCGATATTTTAAAGACTCAATTCTATGAATCTTTGAGAAGTATACTCAACATGATTCCAAAAGTTGACAAGATTATCCTCCTTGGTGACACCGGAGTTGGTGCAGGTTGGGAGACCTGGAGTAGTTTGGGAAAACATCTTCAATATCTTTGTCATATTGAATTGATAATGTTAATTATATTTTATGAATATGTCCTGAAGATGGTTTATTAGACCGAAACGCCCGACGTTGACATATTAACATTAAAACAGCATAATTGCATATAAGGATTTTTGTTTGTTTTTTCCGTATATATTTTTTTCATATATATATATATATATATATATATATATATATTATTTATTTATTTAGTATAAAATGATTAAATAATTTTGAATTAATGTTGAATTAAAGATATAATGTTCTGTTCCATATAATTATTTTAGTAAATTTAATTCAATTTAATTCAAATAATTATATTGAAGTTTTAATTCAATTTGTTTTGAAACACAGAACTTTTATGTAAAGCGTGTTTGAATAATATTTTAAATAAATAATTATATTTATGCTCTACTTATGTATCGAGCATTATTTTAAAAATAATAAATAAAATACTAAAGAACTCTGTATTATCTACCTAACGAGTTCTTTCAGATTTTCTATATATTTTTCACACACACACACACACACACACACACACACACACACACACACACACACACACACACACACACACACATACACACACACACATATATATATATATATATATATATATATATATATATATAAAAGTGCCCTCCAGTAGGATTCGAATCTGCGTCCTCCTTTCCAGGAGAAACCGTCGTTAGATCCGACACGCTTTAAGTACCTCAGCTAAAAAGAAAGCGTCGTGAATAAACAAGGTTTTATTTTCCCATTAAGTGCATGTTCTTCGTTGAGATATTCGAATGTTTATAACTGCTTAGTTTTGTATCCAAAATGAAAACAAAGGAAAAATAATGGATTTTTACGTATTGCTCCGGCATAGATTTATTACTTTTAACGATTTTTTTTTTTAGTGGATAGCCATATTATAGTAGACACTCCATTTATTTCGAAATTTATTTAATTTATTTAATTTCATCAACCGACTTGAACATTTGAGAAATTATAAATAAAGAAAATTAGTCCTCCCTCAGAATTCGAACCTGCGTTGGAAATTGCAGGAGAAAAATATATTTATTACTAGACATTTATTTATGATTATTATGATTATTATTATTATTATTATTATTATTATTATTATTATTATTATCTTCATTTTCTACTTCTCCATCCTATTCACCATATCATCTCTTCCCATTATTTTCATTATTATTTTATTATTATTTTATCCTCTTTTCCTCCTTCTTTTCCTCATCTTTTCTTCTCCATCCTATTCACCATCATCATTATTATTATTATTATTATTATTATTATTATTATTATTCCCTCTGCCTTTTTCCTTCTTTTATCCTCATCTTCATTTTCTTCATCCCATTATTATTATCTTCTTTATTATTATTATTATTATTTATTATTATTATTATTATCCCCTCTGCCTTTTCCTCCTTCTTTATCCTCATCTTCTTCATTTTCTACTTCTCCATCCTATTCACCATCATCATCTTCTTCCCATTATTATTATTATTATTATTATTATTATTATTTTCCTCCTTCTTATCCTCATCTTTTCCTTTTCTCCTTCCTATTTTATCCTCATATTATTATTATTTCCATTTTCTCATCTTCTTCCATCCTATTCATCCCATCATCATCTTCTTCCCATTATTATTATTATTATTATTATTATTATTATTATTTTTCCTCCTTCTTTATCCTCATCTTTTTCCTCCTTCCCATTTTATTATTATTCTTATTATTATTCCCCTTTCTTCATCCTATTCACCATCATCCACCATCACCTTCTTCTTCCCATTATTATTATTATTATTATTATTATTATTATTATTCCCCTCTGCCTTTTCCTTCTTCTTTATCCTCATCTTCTTCATTTTCTACTTCTCCATCCTATTCACCATCATCTTCTTCCCATTATTATTATTATTTATTATTATTATTATTATTATTTATTATTTATTATTATTATTATTATTATTATTATGTGAAATGAATGAAAATAATGAAAAATATTGTAATAAGTATGTGAAATGGTATTTTGGAAAGGAAATAACGTTTCGTACTTGTTATTCTTTAACAAAAATTGCCAAAAGAAGGCATGTTACTAAGGAATTTGGAAAGACACTTTGCCATAGACATTTATCTCCAAGAAAATGTGTCGAATTATTACAAAAAGCAATCAGAACAGCACTCGAAGCAAGGAAATTAATTAAAAAGAAACATTAAGAGATTAGTCAGTGTAAAATTAAGTGCATTGAAAAATGAATACATGTATTTAATTAAAAAAAAAGACTTTCTCACTAAGTTTATTCTTTTAGCTTTCACTTAATCGAAAACAACTGAAAAATATCTGAGATTTCAGGAGTCACAACATCTGCTACTCTCACTGTACAACATTGTGATAAGTTTTCTTCATAATTCGCCTCCACAATTGAAACTAAAATCTGTGTTTTGCTATCGACGAAAGTACAACTAAAACACGGACGTTTCTCCACTGCTTTTTACTTGTCGTTAACATCCTGAATCAGTTTGGTGTTAATACTTTTACTTTTATATACGGAGGTGGGTAAGATGTCCGTTTCGGGAAGTTAACCACTTCCACTCAAAAATCTAAATATGAAAATGGATTTTTTTTCAGATCTGTCTTGTCTATAAAAACAGGTTTTCACCAACTCTAAACATTGCGATCTTGCAAACAGATCTGTAAAGTTCTCCGCTCGAAAGAATTGTTTCAATAATACTTGTTTGATATCAACGAATCGACTTGTATCTTTCATCAACTGCCAGGGTCTAACATATCCTATCACATCGTGCTATAAAAGAAAATCGTATTCTAATCATCGTTAATATTGTATACTGAAAGAAAAGTAAGTGACTGATAAGTTTGTTGTTAATTTTTCGCTTGAATTTTATTTATGATGCTATAGCTTTTATTAAGTTTTGTATTTATTTCTTAATTTATCTCTTTGACGATTTCTGGAGGATATTTCTCTCTTTTCTTTTTTAAAGTGCATCTTGTCAGAAGTCATTCTACCTTCGTCGTCGTTATATTGGCTGCGTTTGTGTCACTCATCCATGGGGCACCAACATCGACTACAGTCGAAACAAACAGGAAAGACTTAAAAAGAGACATACATTCAGCCTCAGAAATCACCACAGTTGTATTGACGGCAATAAACTATACACTTCAAAGTTATGTAAGTGTTTCCCTTTCTTATTAAGATTTCACAGAATAATCTTTGACACTAAACATTTTTAATTTTACGTTTCGATCATTTGAATCATAATCATTGATTTACATAGATTTTTATATAAATTACCAGATTTAATAATTTTGTGAAAATTGCCTCTTTAGTTTTTTACATTGCATCTCCGTTTTCAGTGCTAAAAATATTTTAATTTTTTCCTTTCTTTTTGATTGTAGTGTACACACGTTCCACTGTTGTTCACCTCCAACTGCAACGAATTCGTCACCATGCTGAAGACCAGAGCTGATCCGCTAATACCACAGACGGTCAACAAGAACAAATTGAATTTTCAGGACGTTAGATCAATCCAGGTAAATTTCCAGTTCCTGTTTAACATTCATTTACTGTTTAACTTTTGCAATTTTATTTTACTTTCATAAGTATATGTTCGAGAAAAAGAATTAAATTTTAAATGATATATTTAAGTGAAAAGGCAACCAGCTTTACCTAAATTTCAGCCTGTTGCATCTGTACAAAATTTATTGAAAAATCTTAGAATATTAAGCATATATTTCATTGATGAAGTTTTTTTATAATTTCGCATCATCTGTTTTGTATTTCAGGAGGCTATAAACAATATGAGTCGAACAGTCAGTCAATATTTGAATCTGGTAAAACAACATTTGGATATCGAATATGACATTGTGTGTGAACCTGCAAGGAAAATCGGTCTCGAATGCCATTTTCCGAAAGACTGTCAGGAGGCTTAACCTGACCCCAATGATGTCATCTTTTATTGCAATCTTCATATGATATTATACTTACATTGCAAAAAATTGAACCTCCTTCTCGAATTACCGGTGAGTTCATAATATACAAAAATAATTCATATCATTTATCTCCTTAATTTACACACATTTTTTCTGTCTTCATTTGCCGGTGAGTTAATTATATTCGAAAATAATCTATATAATTTATTATACGTCCTTAATTTTTAGACTTTTCAGTCGACATTTTTTAATTTCTTAAAATAACGGAACGGATTCAAATAGAAAATGGAAATTATTTCCCAGCTTAACATTAATTGACGTATGATATTCAGTGACGTTTCTTTAATATGTGACAATTTCATGTGTTTTTCTTTCTTTTACAGATTTCAGATTCTGATCTGACAAATGGTGATACTAGCAATCAACCCATTCTGCCTCGAGACCTCCCAATTCTGTACGGCCGATGGTTAACCATGCTAACACTACAAACGTTGTATAATCAAGTAAAGTCCGTTCAACAAACACTGATTGCAATGTCGCATGGGCTTTAGAAATGTGATGTAAACACAAAGATCAATGATACATGTGTGTCATTTCAACAAAGTGGAAGCGTTTTCGAATTCAGATACAATTTTTTTTATTCAAACAGATTTTGCTTTCAAGATATGTTTAATTTATGATTATTTTTCATTTTGTCATCAGTCAGGAAATTATTAAAAAAATTAGAATTTATACATTTAACAATTTAAAACCTATTTTTACAAAGTTTTGCTTGAATTCTTTTTCGTTTTTTCTTCTCTTTAATCGACACGATTTTTTCATTTTATAAACGTTTTAAAGGAAAATAAATCTATTAATAAACGAAATGCGTCTTTTTTATTTCACTTTCTTCATTTTTATTTGCAAAGTTTTTTTTATTGAAATCTAAAAATAGATTTTTTGCGTTATATTATCACTTCTACATTCTTGTCTTGTCCAATGAATACATTGTTTAAAATGGAATATACATTTTTTTTATCATCATTAATGCTAGTACGGTTATTTAGAAAATGAAAAATCAGATTATTTTACGTGATCGTGTTGATTTCTTAATGTCTAATGTATTTCAGCCCCGTTTTCAGATTTCCGGGACATTTCTTAATTCGTTAATATATTGCTTTTACCTGTCATCAAGTGTTTTTTTTAAGAAAAATACAAATGATTTATTGGCGCCGATTCCATTTCATCTGTAAAACGATTCCCATCTTCATGACTTTATTTACAGGATAATATTCTTTTCATTACGATGAAATATTTTAAATATTTCCATACATAATTTGTTCTGGTATATATATATATATATATATATATATATATATATATATATATATATATATGAAGAAATATAGTTTTAAGGTGCGGTATATTTATGGGATAAAGTGCTCAATATCAGAGATAGAGCGTATGCAAATATAAAAGTGGACATTTCCATATTTCAAACTGATAACGTATATTTCATCAATTTCAAAAGAGATTTAATTTCTTCGTCAATCTGCAAAAATCTCTGATCGAAAAATTGTTTCCCCAAATAATTGTTTGATATAAAAGATGAATTTAAGCATAACTGATGTATTCACCACACTACCAGTATTTAGCCAGGCACAACATTATACAGTAATGGTTTTATAGTGTCATATTACATAATAATAAATTTTACTAGCAATTAAATTCGTTAAACAATACAATGAATCTAATGAAAGAGAATTAAACGAAACTAAATATGAATCTGAAAGATGGAAACATCTATTTTGTAAACATTTAAACATTGAACGATTTATAAAAAGAATCACTTGAAAACCCGGATACATAAGTTAAAAATGACTCGGTTTTTCGTGAGTAAATTGTTGAAGTTTGTGTGCGTATGAGTGTGAGTGTGTTTGTGTCTGTGTGTTTGTGTGTGTGCACGAGCGCGCATGACACTGAGTGAGAGAAAGAAATAATTTTTGTGTGCGTGTGAATGTGTTTTACAAAGAATGAAGCGTTACAAGAGGAATGAAAGTCAGATGAAAAGCGTAGTAAAATTGTGTAGTAAGCGCCGTTCACTCATAAAAACACAGCACTCTTTTAAGACTGATACCTGTCAGTGACGTTGAAATAAGAAAAAGATGAGCTCCTCTCAACCAATCAGATTATATAGAGTTCTATTTTTGAACACTACTAAACACAACTGCTTTAAGCTATTAATATTTGATACTGTCGAAAATCTCCATAACAAGATGTATAAATAAGAGGTTTTAGTATTTTTTTAATGATTTTAATTAAAATAATTGAATTTGCGTGGATGGAATCATCCTGACCACAGCATAAAAAATATGATATAAGACGTTGAAAAAGCAAACGAAAAAACAAAACGAAATATTAAAAATATATAAACTGAGAACATCACCATAAGATAACGATCGTCTTATTCTTGTGTAAAATGTTCGTGCCTCATTTGGATCGGCTGCCAAATTTCTCGGTTTTTCATCATTTCTCAAGCTTTTGAAAACCTTGTCTTGATTGTTGACAAATGTACAATTCTGCTGGAACTATCTGATTCTCAGAATCAAGAACTATTGTTGTTTTAGTGATGGAGGTGGGATATATATATGTACGGTAGTAGATGAGATATTGGTAAGCGTATAAAGGAGGGGAGGAGGGCAAGATGTACAGTGTGACAGTTCATTCATCAGTTCCTTTTCAGTTAACGGATAATAGTTCAACTGAGTACAGTTTGGACTGTGGCAGATATAGATGCTCAGGTGAATGTCTTCCTATGATAGTTTACACTGGTTATATGGGAGTCTAGGTAAGCTCAAATAGACTGCGGAAACATACACACACATATACACACAAACACATATATGAATTTAATAGGTAGTGTTTAAAGGGTCACTTATCGATACATATTAGATTATCGGTTGAAGAACTGATCAAAGAATATATGTCTAGGGAAATAATTAGTGGTTACATACATTCATAACGAACAATAATTTTAATTTGTTCTCACTTTTGTCTTGTAATTTCGTCTAATTAAGTTAATGCCCGGGTTTTATTTTTTATTTTTTTACTTAACTAAACTCCTCTTATTGTCTTTCGAAAATGTTTCATCCTAACATAGGGTATTTGTTGATACATGTCAGCGAGCATATGTAGGTATTTGCATGGAGTTAGATATCTAAGTGTATGTAAGTATAGATAGCTACGCGAGTAGAGATATTCTTAACGAGATCTAACGCTTCGGTACGCATATATGTATCCAAATTCCCTCTAAATCTTTGAAAACATTCCCCCAAATTTGAACTCTAACATATGTAGGAGTTTAATACCAATAATTCCGAATAATCTCTCATTCATGTTACTAAAGTTAACTCTTGATGTTTTTTTTTTCATGTTTTCGCTAATTTCTGTGGATTCCCAGCGAAATTAACTTTGTCCGTATGACCATTAGGATGTAGGTCAGCTCATCGGTTTCCCCCTCCCTCCCCCTACCCAGGCTCTCGTAACTCCACAATATAATTCCAGTAACAGTGCATTCTTCACTCCATATCTCCCACTAGTCCCCTATAACGCCCGCTCTCTTTCTTTCTCCAACTAACCAGTATCCCACTACAAACTGATATCGTAGGTGAAAATGGTCATTAACTAAAAGTATCTTAATTGCCATTGCAAAAAATATATATATATATATATATATATATATATATATATATATATATATATATACACATGTATATATATATACATGCATCTTTCTTAAAATATTTTGCATCGTGGTAAATAAATATTATGAATATACGGTGTTAACATAGGAACCTTCACGAGATCGCTAACAATGAGCTTAAGGTTTTCATAAATTAGTTAGGTGGGGGAGGGTAATAAATATAAAATGATATATTTCTACCACGACTTTAATAAAAAAAATCTTATTTATAATAATTTCGATGATCTGTAAATAGTTTCTGAAAATTTCATTAACATCCGACAATTATTTTTATTTTTGCAAGATTTTCCAATTTAATGTGTGATACAAAAAAAAAAGTGCCAAAAATTGTCTATATTATTTTACTACTTCCGGTGATGCAAAGAGAAACAAGGTTTTAATCAAAATTTAGAATGTTCGAAAAAGAAAGAAAATTTTTTTAAAATAATTAAAAAAAACTTTGATTTTTTTCTCTTAATAATAACATGAATATTTAGACGATATTATTTAGATTTCGTCAAGTTCGGCGTCTTTCTCATCATGCTATACTATTATTTTAGCGATTTTGTGGAGTTACCTATGTTAACGCATAACATATCTACAGTGTATCACAAAAGTGAGTACACCCTTCACATTTCTTCAAATATTTAAGTATATCTCTTCATGGGACAACACTGACAAAATGACAATTTAACAAAAAGTAGCCTGTCTGCAGCATATATAACAGAGTTAATTTACTTTTCACTCAAAATAACTCAAAATATAGCCATTAAAAGCTAAATCCCTGGCAACAAAAGTCCGTACACCCCTTAGGAAAAGTTGTCAATATTAACATACAACATGTCAACTGTCAATATTTTGTGTGGCCACCATCATTATCAAAAACTGCCTTTACTCTCCTGGGTATGGAGTTTACCAGAGCTTCACAGGTAGTCACTGGAATGCTCTTCCACTCCTCAATGACGACGTCGCGGAGCTGGTGGATATTTGAGACTCTGCGCACCTCCACCTCCTGCTTGAGGATGGCCCAAAGATGTTCTATTGGGTTCAAGTCTGGAGACATGCTTGGCCAGTCCATCACCTTTACCCTCAGCCTCTTCAGTAAAGCAGTGGTTGTCTTGGATGTGTGTTTGGGGTCATTGTCATGCTGGAACACTGCTCTGCGACCCAGTTTCTGGAGGGAGCGGATTATGCTCTGCTGCTGTATTTCACAGTACATGTTGGAGTTCATGTTTCCATCAATGAAATGTAACTCTTCAATATCTGTAGCACTTATGCAGCCCCAGACCATGACATTCCCACCACCATGCTTGACTGTAGGCATGACACACTTATCTTTGTACTCCTCACCTGGTCGCCGCCACACATGCTTAAGGCCATCAGAACCAAACAAATTAAATTTCGTCTCATCAGACCATAGGACATGGTTCCAGTAATCTATGGGCTTTGTTAACATGTCTTCAGCAAACAGTTTCCGGGCTTTCTTGTGTATTTCCTTCAGAAGAGGCTTCCTCCTGGGGTGACAGCCATGCACACCAATTTGATGTGTGCGGCGTATGGTCTGAACACTAACAGGCTGAATCCCAATCTCTTTAATCTCTGCAGCAATGCTAACAGCACTCCTACGCCGATCTTTCAAAGAAAGCATTTGGATGTGACGCTAAGCACGTGCGTTCAGCTTCTTTGGACGACCTACTCGAGGC
Organism: Acanthosepion pharaonis; assembly: GCA_903632075.3. Taxonomy (NCBI): domain Eukaryota; kingdom Metazoa; phylum Mollusca; class Cephalopoda; order Sepiida; family Sepiidae; genus Acanthosepion; species Acanthosepion pharaonis. The sequence goes on from CAHIKZ030002957.1 coordinate 78,253, forward strand.
CTGTTCTGAGTGTACCCTGCTCTTTTAAAATGCTGGATGATCTTAGCCACTGTGCTGCAGCTCAGTTTCAGGGTGTTGGCAATCTTCTTGTAGCCTTGGCCATCTTTATGTAGTGCAACAATACGTTTTTAAGATCCTCATAGAGTTCTTTGCCATGTGGTGCCATGTTGGAACTTTCAGTGACCGGTAAGAGAGAGTGTTAGAGCTGCACTACAAATTTGAATACACCTGCTCCCCATGAACACATGGGCATAATTACACTAATGAGTCACATGACATTTTGGAGGGAAAATGAAAAGCAGTACTCAATTTAGACATTTAGGGGTGTAGTTTCTTAGGGATGTACTCACATTTTAGGGGTGTAGTTTCTTAGGAGTGTACTCACTTTTGTTGCCAGGGATTTAGATTTTAATGGCTATATTTTGAGTTATTTTGAGGGGAAAAGAAATTAACTCTGTTATATATGCTGCAGACAGACTACTTTTCATTGTGTCAAAAGGTAATTTTTCAAGTGCTGTCCCATGAAGAGATATACTTAAATATTTGAAGAAATGTGAGGAGTATACTCACTTTTGTGATACACTGTATATATGACACAGCTGAAGATGATATCAGATGAGATTGAAATTATATGGAAAAATAAAAATTATTTGAAAAGAAACTTCGGAAATTTTTCTTAATCAATAATTTTGTATAATGATCAAGAATTTAGATATAGATATAGTGCAATGATATTTTGGACAAGAAATGAGGAACATTTTGTACTTGTTTTCTCTTTAAGAAACAAATTATCTAAAGAACGCATGTTACCAAAGAATTCGGAAAGAGACGTTGCCATAGACATTTATCTCCAAGAAAATGTATCGAATTATTACAAAAGACAATCAGAACAACAATCGAAGCAAGGAAAATATTTAAAAGAGATTTGTCAGTGTAAAATTAAGTGCCATGAAAAATGAATACATGCGTTTAATTAAAAAGAAATGGAAGTTTTTCTCAGGTAGTATTTTTTTTCTTTGCTGTCAGTTAATCAAATGCAAATTAAACATACACGAGATTTCAGTGGTCACAATATCTGCTACTCTCACTCTACAACATTGTGATTAGAAGTTTTCTTCATAATTCCCCTCCACAATTGAAACTAAAATCTGTGTTTTGCTATCGACGAAAATGCAACTGAAACCATGAATGTTTTCCCACTCCTTTCCACTGCTTGACAAAATCATCGTTAACATCCTGAATCAGTTTGGCATTAATACGTTCCTCATTTACTTTTATATACGGAGGTGGGTAAGATTTCAATTTCGGAAAAGTGTTACCACTTCCACTCAAAAATCTAAATATGAAGATGGAATTTTTAGATCTGTCCTCTATATAAGAACAAGTTTTCACCAACTACAACCATTGCGATCTTGCGAATTGATCTGTAAAGATCTCCACACGAAATTTTTGTTTCTACAATACTTCATTGATATCAAAATATCGAATTGTATCTTTCATCAACTGCCAGAGACAAACATATCCGATTACATCGTGTTATAAAAGAATCTCATATTGATAATTTTCTAATCATCGTTAACACTGTATACTGGAAAAATAAGTAAGTGGCCAACAAGTTCCTTGTTAGCTTTTCACTTGAATTTTTTTGATGAATTTATAAATTTTATTAGGTTTTCTATTTATTTCTTTATTTATTTCTTTGCAGATTTTCATAATATTTCTCTCTTTTCTTTCTAACAGTGCATCTTGTCAGGAATTATTCTGCCTTAGTCGTGATTATATTGGCTGCGTTTGTGTATTTCATCCATGGGGCACCAACAACGACTACAGACGAAACAAACAAGAAAGACTTAAAAAGAGACATACATTTAGCCTCAGAAATCACCAAACTGACATTGACGGCATTAAATATTACATTTCACAATTACGTAAGTGTTTCCCATTCTTACTAAGATTTCACGGAATCATCTTTGACACTAAAAGCTTTAAATTTTAAGTTTAACAAATTAATTCCAGGATTCGTTCATTTGAGACATAATCATAATTAAATATTTTACATAGATTTTTATATAAATTGCCAGATTTAATAATTTTGTAAAAATTGACTCTTTAGTTTTTATATTGCATCTCCGCTTTCAATGTTAAAAAACTAGAAAAGATATTTGAAATATTTCCTTTTGTTTTGTTTGTAGTGTACACGCGTTCCACGGTTGTTCACCTCCGACTGCAACGAATTCGTCAAAATGCTGAAGGCCAGAGCTGATTGGCAAATGCCACAGACGCTCAACGAGAGTAAATTGAATTTTCAGGAAGCCTCATCTGTTCAGGTAATTTTCAGAAATTTTCTTTACTCTTTTGTATTTATATTTACTTTGGTCAGTATGTTTCTGAGAAAACGAATTTTATGGTAAATGACATATTTATGTGAAAAATGAATTTTTGAACAGATGTGTCATATGCAATTTCGATATAGAATATGTTTCAGAATTTGAAGCACATAATATTTGTAAACTTTATTCTGAGCGTGCAGAAAATCTTATCTCATAAAAAAATTTACAAATAAAAATATTTTATTCATTCATCAATCGAAAATAAGATTTGAAAATTTAACAATTTAACATTTAATTCCTTTCATTAATGATTTTTTTAAAATGTCACATATTTATCTGATTGTATTTCAGGAAGCTATGAGCAACATGAGTCGAGCAGTCAATCAATATTTGAATTTGGTAAAACAACATTTGGATATTGAATATAACATTGTGTGTGAACCTGCAAGAAAAATTGAACTCGAATGTCATTTTCCAAAATTGTGTGCCACTCTTCCTGACACCAATGACGCCATCTTTTTTTGCAATCTTAATACGACTTATACTTACATGGAAAACTTGAAGCTCCTTCTCCAATTGCCGGTGAGTTAACTATGCGTGAAAATAATTTCTATCATTTATGACCGCCTCATTAATTTACAAAATTCATTTCCTTCTTAAAATGGATTCAAATAGAAAATGGAAATTGTTTCCCAGTTTTACATTAGTTCTAATGACGTATGATATTCGATGTCCATTTTTTAATATGTGAGAATTTCATTTACGTTTTTCTTTCTTTTACAGATTTCAGATTCTGATCAGACAAATGGTGATATGGACACTCAACTTGTTGTACCCCAAAACATCCCAATTCTGTACGGCCGATGGTTAACCATGCTAACACTACAAACATCATATAATCAAGTACAGTTCATTCAAGAAACACTGACTTCAATGTCGAATAGGCTTTAGAAATGTGGTGTAAACACAGAGAACAATGATACATGTGTGTCATTTCAACAAAGTGGAAGCGTTTTCGACTTCAGATACATACTTTTTATTTAAACACATTTATAATTATTTTTCATATTAATATTTTCTCGACTTCAGATCTATTCGATATTTTTTTCATCAATAGAAAAATTATTGAAAAATCAAGATTTTTGAATTTACCAATTTGAAAACTAATTTTCACAAATTTCTATTATAAATCTTTTTCTTTTTTTTTTCCTCGTCAATCGACATGATTTTCAAAATGTTTCAAAGAGAAATAAATCTGTTTGTAAACGAAATGACGATTTTTTTTTTATTTTCAAATTTTATTTTTTTTTTTTTTATTTTCAAATATTTTTATTTTGGAATCGAAAAAAGATTGCTTACGTTATTTTATCACGAAAATTAACATTTTTGTATATTTCTAGTGAATTAATTGTTTAAATCGAAATATACATTTACATTGCGTCAAGTTTTTTCTTAGGAGAAATAACCATCATTAAACCTAATACCTGAACATCTAATCAGCGAAAATTCAGGAATTTTTACTTTATAATTTTTTACATTGATTTCTTACGTCGAATGGTTAAAAATACAATATTAATGGTAACAATCTTTTTTTATGTATATAAAAAAATATATTATATTAATTTATTACTATATTTATATGGATTTTTTACAATGCCTCAAGTTTTTTTCTTAGGAGAAATAAAATAATTTACTTGTTCTCTTGATCTTTCATTTTTAGTCCTTAATATCTATATCTACATCTCTTTGATTTCCCTTCTTCTTTCCTTTCACTTTTTTTTTTTTACTTTTTCTCTTTTTATGTTTAAAAAATAGAGCGGCAGATTAATCATTTATGTCAAAAAAAAAACATTTTCCATATTGATTAACATTCTATCTCTGTCTTCGACTGTGAGCACACTAGATCAAAGTCCACATGCCTGAAATACCTCCTTATCAGCAAACCACTGAAAAATCAGCAATTTTAACTTCAAAAATAGTATTAATAGTATTAAAATAGTATATAAAATTGACATACACACACTCTATTTCCAATTCTCTCTCTCTCTCTCTCTCTCTCTCCTCTCTCTGTTTCTCTGTTACTCTCTAGATATATATAGAGATATAGACATATATATATGAACAAAACTAAATATCTATGTATCTATATACACATACGCAGACACACCCACACACACACACACACACACTATCTATATATATATATATATATATATATATATATATATATATATATATATGAAAAAACTAAAGCAAAACCTATCTAAATTAATATGACTAATGAATGTCGTTCTATATTTTAATCTTTTACTTATTCATTTTATATGACACCTGAGAAAATGATCATCCACATCACATGTTTTATAGAACTTAATAGATCGAAAATATTGTTCCTTGAAGCGACTTTTGAATCTCTAATATCAAGCTAAGACACAACTCAACATTTCATTTCAAGTTGTAACTTCTTATTCTTCATCTGCCTTTTCCGCTCAGGTTGTAGGCGAGCATGTCTCTCCCCAATTTTTATTCCTGCTAATACCAAATTAAACATCTAAACTCAACTTAAGTGACTATTGATCAACTAATCACAAGTGAATTCTTCTTCTTCGAAACGTAGACGTTCATGACTCTTCACCATTTCTATAATCATGCCAAAATACAATTGATCATCTACAGTCAAACTAAGATTCAAATGAACATCAAATATCTAGCGCTAAATAAATTGATTCCTTAACACGTCGGAGATTTTTCTCTGCATTCATATTTCATTCTTTTTTTAAGTTCCTCAATATTTCTTCGGCGCGTCTGATAGACAACCGATTTCAAATGGACCCACAGAAAAAAAATCCTAGGGTGTTATTTCTGGTGACGACGGTGATCACTCAACAAAAACTTTTCGACCTATACATTAACTTGAAAAATATTCGCCATCTTCCCGATCATAAACATGCTGTCGTCGAGAAATGTGCAAAAACTTACAAGGATATTGTGTATGAATATGGAGTAACATTATTTGTGATATGGACCTTATTTTAAATCCTGTACAGTTTTTGGTCTGCATTTTTAACATAATCTTCTTCCAGGAAGTGGGCAATCATAACTTTCATTGTTTTGATTTATTTCTACATGAATATCTTGCGAATTATGGCAGAGTGTTTTCACGTTGACTTCTCCACTGATTTAGATACAGAGACTTCTGTTTAAGTAGCAAGCAACGATGCCGAGAGAGCCAAAATTACCCTGTTATTATGAAGGAAAAGAGATACGCTCATGCCTTTTAAAAAGTGAATGCAACAGACAAAGCCGAAAATTGAACCTCGCTCACTGATTTATTTTCTCCCGTGATGACCATTACGCCAACCGGACATTGACATTGGATTCGATGCTTGAGAATTTGCTGTAAGCCGACTATCTCCCGTGGATGTTTATTCTTGTGTTTAAAGTGAGATGCAGTCTTAGAGTAAGGCAGTTTAAAATGTTGTCAGTGTGTGTGTGTGAGAGTTTGTGCCTATTTGTGCGTGCATGAGAGACAATGAGCGAGTGTGATTGCGTGTGTGTTTATTTGTGTGTCTGCCTTTATGTGTGTGAGTGAGTGCGCTCGTGTGTGTGTGAGTGCGTGCGTTCGTGAGTGTGAGAGTGAAAGAAATAGAAATAATTTGTTTGTGCTAATACGTTTTACAAAGAGCAAAGACAGTGAATGGAACAATTCAGATGAAAAGTAGCGTAGTAAATTTCTCTAGTAAGCGCCGTTCATTCAGGAGAAGGAAACATTGTTTTATCGGTGAAACTGACGCTGGCGGTGATGGCACTGACGCTGATATTAGAGGAGAAGCGGCTCCTCTTAACCAATCAGATTATAGGGTTCTACTTTCTAGTGCTTCTAAACATTGCTGCTTTAATCCATTTGACTCCGTCACTTATCAACCAGTTTTACTGTTTCTTTTTTATTCTCAGCTGTGATTATCTGAGGCATATCAACCAATTAAGCGACAATGAAAGCTCTCATCCTCATTACAAATCGTTCACTTACATATCTCCTACAGACGAAAACCAAAATCCATTATTTTTCTCCAAAAAGAGGTTTTATTTTACCTTAAATGAAAGTACAACAAAATTCAACAGATAATTTTCCATCAATTTTTCACATGACAAAATTCATTCTGAATATGAACTGACAAGTTTAGCATTTCTGCTTCCATCCTTATGCATTCGTGTACGAAGGTGTAAGAGAATTCCTGTTCGTAAAAATAATTCCAAATCACATTCGTTTCTTTCATTCAACTTTCCAAATCAGGTCATCAAATGTTAAGATTCGAAATTAATTACAAACTTTTCCATATTTCAAATTGATAACGTATATTTCATCAATTTCATAAGATATTTCATTTCCTAGTCAATCTGCAAAAATCTCTGATCGAAAAATTGTTTCCCCAAATAATTGTTTGATATAAAAGATGAATTTAAGCATAATTGATGTATTCATCACACTACCAGTATTTATCCAGGCACAACATTATACAGTAATGTTTTTATAGTGTCATTGTACATAATAACAAATTTTACTAGCAGTAAATTCATTAAAAAATACAATGAATCTAATGAAAGAGAATTAAATGAAACTAAATATGAACCTGAAAGATGGAAACATCTATTTTGTAAACATTTAAACATTGAACAATTTATAAAAGAATCACTTGAAAACCCGGATACGTAAGTTAAAATGACTTGGTTTTTCGTGAGTAAAATTGTTGAAGTTTGTGTGCGTATGAGTGTGTGTGTGTGTGTGTGTGTGTGTGTGTGTGTGTGTGTGTGTGTGCATGACACTGAGTGAGAGAAAGAAATAATTTTTGTGTGCGTGTGAATGTGTTTTACAAAGAATGAAGCGTTACAAGAGGAATGAAAGGAACAAGTCAGATGAAAAGCGTAGTAAAGTTGTGTAGTAAGCGCCGTTCGCTCATAAAAACACAGCACTCTTTTAAGGCTGATACCTGTCAGTGACGTTGAAATAAGTTTTCTGTATTTTTTTGGAATTTAATTAAAATAATTGAATTTGCGTGGGTGGAATCATCCTGAAGACAGCACAAAAATATGATTATAAGACGTCGAAAAAGCAAACGAAAAAACAAAACATTAAAATTATAAACTGAGAACATCACTATAACATAACGATCGTCTTACTCTTGTGTAAAATGTTTGTGCCTCATTTGGATCGGCTGCCAAATTTCTCGGTTTTTCATCATTTCTCAAGCTTTTGAAAATCTTGTCTTGATTGTTGATAAATGTACAATTATGCTGGAACTATCTGATTCTCAGAATCAAGAACTATTGTAGTTTTAGTGATGGAGGTGGGATATATATATATATGTACGGTAGTAGATGAGAAATTGGTAAGCGTATAAAGGAGGTACTAGATGTGCAGTGTGACAGTTCATTCATCAGTTACTTTTCAGTTAAATTCTCAGGTAGTAATCTTCAGTTAGGTAGTGTTTAAAGGGTCACTTATCGATACATATTAGATTATCGGTTCAAGAAGTGACCAAAGATTATATGTTTAGGGAAATAATTAGTGGTTACATACATTCATAACGAACAATAATTTTAATTTGTTCTCATATTTGTCTTGTAATTTAGTATAATTAAGTTAATATATTTTTTTTTACTTAACTAAATATCTTATTATATTTCGAAAATGTTTCATCCTAACATAGGGTATTTGTTAATACATGTCAGCGAGCATATGTAGGTATTTGCATGGAGTTAGATATCTAAGTGTATTTAAGTATAGATAGCTCGAGTAGAGATATTCTTAACGAGATCTATTTTTTTTTACGCATATATGTATCCAAATTCCTCTAAATCTTTGAAAACATTGCCCCAAATTTGAACCGAAACATATATAGGAGTTTAAAACCAATAATTTTGAATAATCTCTCATTCATTTTACTAAAGTCAATTTGATGTTTTTTTTTTTTTTCATGTTTTGATAATTTCTGTGGATTTCTGACGAAATTAAATTTGTCCGTATGACCATTTGGATGTACGTAAGCTCATATGTTTCCCCTCCTCCCCTACCCAGAATTCGTAACTCCACAATAAAATATTTCAGTAACAGTGCATGTTCAATCCATATTTTGGACACTAGTCCCGTTTAACGCCCACTTGATTTTCTTTTTCCAACAAAAAGTATCCAAACAAACTGATATTGTAAAATTCGAAAAACCTACAAATTTTAAATTTAAAATTGTAGGTGAAAATGGTCATTATTAAATGTATCTTAACATCATTGTAAATAAAAAATTTTCTGTTTAATGAAAATAAACATTGAGTGCTCTTTTGTGTGCCAGTTTTAACATGTTTCAAATTCTACGTTGTGTATATAGGATACGCTTAGATTAGACGAAATGATTGTGTATATATATATATATATATATATATATATATATATATATATATATATATATATATATATATATATATATTGAATGGGGTCCACCCCTTTTTCATATGTGGAAATGAACCAGTGTTACTTGGACGGCTGCCGTTAAATACCCAGAGTGAGACGTCAGTCAATGTCGGACGACCGGCTGATCGGTTGAACTCTCTGTCTTCGGGCGGGGAGGAATCCGAAGGAGGCTACGCCGAAGGGCGGATTCTCTTTCGGGGAGGTAAACCGGCCCTGAACCCGTTCATACGGGTTAAGTGGGCATATATTTGGCCAAGCCCACGGGCTCGGAAACCCCACGTTAAACCGGCCTTGTGCCACATGATACCCTCGTAGGGGTTGACTAAATACTAGTCGGATAGAGAGAGGATATACGGAGAGTGAGACAAAAATATTAACTCTCCCCAAAAAGGGATCTAAGGAATGGGGTGTGAAGGGGTCCACCCCTTTTTCATATGTGGACTCTAACAGTGTTACTTGGACAGCTGCCTTTAAATACCCAGAGTTACAGTCAGTGAGAGTAGTCGGATAGAGAGAGGATATACCGAGTGTGAGAGAACATACGAACGGAGAGCCCATTAGAGGTAAATGTTGAAGTTAGTTACAAGCACGTAGACTCAAAGGAAGTCCTACTTCGAGACTGTATATATCTATCTGTATTTGCTATACTAACCGCGTTCCTGGAATTATTTTAACAGTATAGATCTATGTATGATTGTGTAACATTTTATTTCTTATATTTAATTATTGTGTTTGCCATTCCTTGGAATATTTTTCATCTCGGAATCCACAACAAATAATATATATATATAATATATATATATATATATATATATATATATATATATATATATACAATGCATCTTTGTTAAAATAATTTAGACGTATTTTGTTTATTTATTTTAGTTTTAATCCTTTAAATTAAACGAATTAATTTTTGTTGCATATAAAATTTTGGTTTAAGAAAAATGAAAAATTTTTTGAAACAATTTTAATTTAGCCAAATTTTTAAATTTCATCTGAGACCATTCTTCAAACATGCATATATATAACACACTTATGTGTTAATACCGTAATTTCAAAATATTTTTATCCTTATTAAATGTGATAATTTATCTTAATTTTAAAAAATTAACGTTCGAAAGTTTTTTTTTTTTATAAGATTTTTCAGTTGTAGAATTTAAAATAAATAAATGAATAACACTTTGCTGTCACAAACATTTAAGAACGTTGTTGCTATACTCGAGGTTGCCTTTATTTGACTTCGATTACGAGAAGACTTACGTTTCACTTGAACGATCATAGTTCAATCTCAGAATATTAAAAGGAACACTCATGTCCACATTAACAGTTTAGATAGATATTCGTCGAAAATACATCAGTGCTTCAACGTAATATTAATAATAATAAGCAAAACAAAATTCTGGAATCCCTTTATTGCGGCCAAAATAAAGTCAACTACGTGTATAGTAACAAAGCTCTTAAAGTAAAGTGTTATATAAAAAATCCTAATTTAAAATACTACAATTAAAAAATCTTTAAAAAATTAAAAAAAAAAAAAAGAATCACCTAATTTACTTCCCTTCCATCGAGGTAAATAAATATTTTGAATATACGGTGTTAACGCAAAACATATCCATACATGATACATCTAAAGATGATATCAGATGAGATTGAAATTAATTGGGAAAATAAATATTATTTGAAAAGAAACTTCGGAAATTTTTTTAATCAATTTTCTATAATAACCAAGAAGTTAATTCACCGATTTCAAAGGAGCAAAACTAAAATGAATGCTTTAATGCAGCGAAATCAAAATAAACATATGACGTCTGAACTATTTAACCCAACAGACTTCAATGAAAATATGCTGCCTAAATATATATATATATATATATATATATATATATATATTATGTGCAATGATATTTCGGACAAGAAATGAGGGACATTTAGTACTTATTTTCTCTTTAAGAAACAAATTATCTAAAGAACGCATGTTACCAAAGAATTCGGAAAGAGACGTTGCCATAGACATTTATCTCCAAGAAAATGTATCGAATTATTACAATAAACAATCAGAACAACGATCGAAGCAAGGAAAATATTTAAAAGACAGATTTGTCAGTGTAAAATCAAGTGCAATGAAAAATGAATACATGCGTTTAATTAAAAAGAAATGGAAGTTTTCTCAGGTAGTAATTTTTTTTTTTTGCTATCAGTTAATCAAAGGTCAAATGAAACATCCGAGATTTCAGTGGTCACAATATCTGACTCGTACAACATTTGATAAGAAGTTTTCTTCAAATTCGCCTCCACAATTGAAACTAAAATCTGTATTTTTCTATCGACGAAAGTGCAACTGAAACCATGAATGTTTTCCCACTGCTTTTTTGATTGACAAAAGTCGTAGTTAACATCCTGAATCATTTTGGCATAAATACGTTCTTCTTTTACTTTTATATACGGGGGTGGGTAAGATTTCAATTTCGGAAAAGTGTTACCGTTTCCACACAAAAAATCTAAATATGACAATGGAATTTTTCAGATTTGTCCTCTATATAAGAACAGATTTTCACCAAATATAAACATTGTGATCTTATAAATTGATCTGTAAAGATCTCCGCTCGAAATAATTGTTTCAACAATACTTCATTGATATCAACGAATCGATTGTATCTTTCATCAACTGCCAGAGACAAACATATCCGATCACATCGTGTTATAAAAGAAAATATTGATAACGTTTACTAATCATCGTTAACATTGTATACAGGAAGAATAAGTAAGTAACCGATAACTTTCTTCATTTTTTTCACTTGAATTCTATTCATTTGATGACTTTTATAAATTTGATTTTATTTATCTCTAATAATATTTCTGGATGATATTTTTCTTTTCTTTTTTTAAAGTGCATCTTGTCAGGAATTATTCTACCTTTGTCGTGATTATATTGGCTGCGTGTGTGTCACTCCATCCATGGGGCACCAACAACGACTAGAGACCAAACAAACAGGAAAGACTTAAAAGAGACATACATTTAGCCTCAGAAATCACCAAACTGACATTGACGGCATTAAATATTACATTTCACAATTACGTAAGTGTTTCCAATTCTTACTAAGATTTCACGGAATCATCTTTGACACTAAAACCTTTAAATTTTAAGTTTAATAAATTAATTCCAGGATTCGTTCATTTGAGTCATAATCATTGATTAATAATTTTACAGAGATTTTTATATAAATTGCCAAATTTAATAATTTTGTGAAAATTGACTGTTTAGGTTTTATATTGCATCTCCGCTTTCAATACTAAAAAACAAGAAAAATATTTGAAATATTTGCTTTTGTTTTGGTTGTAGTGTACACGCGTTCCACGGTTGTTCACCTCCGACTGCAATGAATTCGTCAAAATGCTGAAGGCCAGATCTGATTGGCAAATGCCACAGGCGCTCAACGAAAGTAAATTGAATTTTCAGAACGTCTCATCTGTTCAGGTAATTTTCCAATTCTTTACCGAATGATACAAGTAATTTTGAGAAAATCCATTTGCTGTTTTGTATTTATGTATACTTTCGTCAGTATCTTCTAGAGAAAACGAATTATATGGTAAATGACATATTTAAGTGAAAAATGAATTTTTGAAAAGATGTTTCACATGCAATTTCGATATAGAATATGTTTCTGAATTTGGAGCACATAATATTTGTAAACTCTTATTCTGAGCGTGCAGAAAATCTGATCTCATAAAAAGATTTACAAATAAAAATATTTTAAACTCTTTATTCATTCATCAATCGAAAAAAGAAGATTTTAAAATTTAACAATTTAACATTTAATTCCTTTCATTAATGATGTTTTTAAAATTTCACATCTTTATCTGATTGTATTTCAGGAAGCCTTGAGCAACATGAGTCGAAAAGTTAGTCAATATTTGAATCTGGTAAAACAACATTTGGATATCGAATATAACATTGTGTGTGAACCTGCAAGAAAAATCGAACTCGAATGTCATTTTCCAAAATTCTGTGCGACTCTTCCTGACACCAATGACGCCATCTTTTATTGCAATCTTCATACGGCTTATACTTACATGGAAAACTTGAAGCTCCTTCTTCAATTGCCGGTGAGTTAACTATGTAATAATTTATATCATTGATGACAGCCTCATTAATTTTCAAACTTCATTTATTTCTTAAAATTATGGAACGGATTCAAATAGAAAATGCAAAGTGTTTCCCAGTTTTACATTAGTTCTAATGACGTATGATATTCGATGTCGTATTTTTAATATGTGAGAATTTCATTTACGTTTTTCTTTCTTTTACAGATTTCAGATTCTGATCAGACAAATGCTGATATGGACACTCAACTTGTTGTACCCCAAAACATCCCAATTCTGTACGGCCGATGGTTAACCATGCTAACACTACAAACATCATATAATCAAGTACAGTTCATTCAAAAAACACTGACCTCAATGTCGAATGGGCTTTAGAAATGTGGTGTAAACACAGAGATCAATGATACATGTGTGTCATTTCAACAAAGTGGAAGCGTTTTCGACTTCAGATCCATACTTTTTATTTAAACACATTTATAATTGCTTTTCATATTAATATTTTCTCGACTTCAGATGTATTTGATATTTTTATCGTCAATAGGAAAAATTTTTTAAAAAATCAAGATTTTTGTATTTACCAATTTGAAACCTAATTTTTACAAATTTCTGTTTTAAATCTTTTTCGTTTTTTTTTCTCCGCGTCAATCGACATGATTTTCTAAATGTTTCAAAGAGAAATAAATCTGTTTGTAAACGAAATGCGATTTTTTATTTTTTATTTTTCATTTTCAAATGTTTTATTTTTGGAATCTAAAAAAGATTGCTTACGTTATTTTATCACTTCAACATTTTCGTTCTATCTAGTGAATTAATTGTTTAAATCGAAATATACATTTTGACGTCGCAATTAACCATCATTAATACCAATATATGAACATAATCAGCGAAAATTCGGAATTTTTACTTTATCTATTTGATTTGATTTCCTAACGTCGCTTTCAAATTACCGATAATTATTTTTTACAAAATGTTTTTCTTAATTTATTTCTGTATTGCTTTTACATTTTGTCAAGTTATTTTCTTAGGAGAAATAAAAATAATTTATTTGCGGCGATATCATTTAAGCCTTAATATCTATATCTACATCACTTCATCTACAGGATTACATCTTTTTGAAAAAAAATATATTTTCTATATTAATAAACACTCTATCTCTGTCTTCGATAGTGAGCACTCTAGAGCAAATACCGCATGCCTGAAATACCTCCTTATCAGCAAACCAATGAAAAATCAGCAATTTTGAATTCAAAAATAGTATTAATAGTATTAAAATAGTATATCAAATTAACACAGACACACACACTATTTCCCACTCTCTTTCTCTCTCTATCTCTGTTTCTCTCTCTCTCTCTCTATATATATATATATATATATATATATATATATATATATATATATAAATATATACATATAACAAAAGACTAAATATCTATCTATCTTTTTATCTTTCTATCTATCTATATATATATCTATATATACATATATATATATATATATATATATATATATATATATATATATATATATGAACAAAACTAAACAAAACCTATTTAAATTCAAATGACAAATGCATGTCGTTCTATATTTTAATCTTTTACTTTTTCACTTTATATGGCACCTGAGAAAATGATCTTCCACATCACATATTTTATAGAACTTAATAGATCGAAAATATTGCTTCTTGAAGAGATAGTTGAGATTCTAACATCAAGCTCAGACACTATTCAAGACAGTTATTCGAAACATTCATTTGCGCTCAGGGTGTAGGCGAGCATGTCTCTCCCCAATTTCTAATTCCAGCTAATATCAAATTAAACATCTAATGTCAACTAAAGCGACCATTGAACAACTAATCACCAGTGAATTCCTCTTCGTCTTCTTCGGGACGTAGATGATCATGGCTCTTCACAATTTCTAAGTTTAAGCTAATACAATATTGAAAATCTAATGTCATATTAAGTGACAATTGAACAACTAATCACAAGTGAATTCTTCTCCTTCCGGACCTTCTCAATTTCTAATACAAAATTGAAAATCTAATGTCCAGCTATTGAACAAAATCAAACATCTAATGCTCTTCACCATTTCTAAGTTTCAACAAAATTGAAAACCATTGAACAACAACTAATCACAAGTCAATACTTCTTCTTCGGGACGTAGACGATCATGGCTCTTCACAATTTCTAAGTTTAAGCTAATACAATATTGAAAATCTAATGTCATATTAAGTGACAATTGAACAACTAATCACAAGTGAATTCTTCTCCTTCCGGACGTAGGCGATCATGGCTCTTCTCAATTTCTATGTTTAAGCTAATACAAAATTGAAAATCTAATGTCATGTTAAGTGACAATTGAACAACTCAAACTTCTTCACAAGTCATCATGGCTCTTCACCATTTCTAAGTTTCTAATACTAAAATTCTAATGTCATGTTAAGGACAATTGAACAACTAATCACAACTCAATACTTCTTCTTCTGGGACGTAGACGATCATGGCTCTTCACCATTTCTAAGTTTCTAATACAAAATTGAAAATCTAATGTCATTTAAGTGACAATTGAACAACTAATCACAAGTCAAAATTAGACGAAAATTTCTAAGTTTAAGCTATGTCTAAATTGAAAATCTAATGTCATGTGACAATTGAACAACTAATCACAAGTGAATTCTTCTCCTTCCGGACGTAGGCGATCATGGCTCTTCTCAATTTCTAAGATCAAGCCAAAATACAATTGATCATCTACATTCAAACTAAGATATGACAGATATGAGCCTTACAACAGTGCTGACTTTTTATGAATGAACGGCGCTTACTAAACAATTTTACTACGCTTTTCATCTGACTTGTTCATTTTACTCCTTCGTTTTCTGTAAAACACATTCCCTGCACACAGAAATGATTTCTCTCTCTCTCAGTGTGATATAGCAAATGGACACAGAGAGTGAGAGAGAGAGAGAGAGAGAGAGAGATACACACAAACTTCATCATTTCATTCATGAAAAGCCAAAACATTTTTAACTTACGTATCCGGGTTTTCAAGTGAATCTTTTTATAAATTGTTCAATTTTGAAATGTTTTAACCAAAATAGATGTTTCCGTCTTTCAGATTCATATTTAGTTTCGTTTAATTCTCTTTCATTATATTCATTGTATTTTTTAATGAATTTACTGCTAGTAAAATTTATTATTATGTAAAATAACACTATAAAACCATTACTGTATAATGTTGTCCCTGGCTAAATACTGGTAGTGTGATGAATACATCAGTTATGCTTAAATTCATCTTTTATATCAAACAATTATTTGGGGAAACAATTTTTCGATCAGAGATTTTTGCAGATTGACTAAGAAATTAAATCTCTTTTAAAATTGATGTAATATACGTTATCAATTTGAAATATGGAAAAGTTTCTTATTAATTTTGAATCTTAACATTCGATGACTTGATTTAGAAAATTGAATGAAAGAAAGAAATGTGGTTTGGAATTATTTTTACGGATGGGAAGTCACATATCTTGTCGCTTCATATTCAGAATGAATTTTGTCATGTCAAAAATCGCTAAAAGTAGAGCATAGCATGATGAAAATGACACTGAACTTGACGAAAACAAAATTTTAGCGTCTAAATGCTCATGTTACTATTGAGAAGAAAGATCAAAATATTTTTAATTATTTTTTAAAAAATTTCTTTCTTTTCAGAACATTCTAAATTTTGATTAAATACCTTGTTTCTCTTTGTGGTATACCCTGGAGTAAAAAGGTCCCCAAATTGATAAAATGCTTTTAACTTGTAAATGTTTATATTAGTATTAAAGAGGGAAGACCAAAGTATTTTCTGAATATTTTTTCAGATTTTTTAATCCTTCCTATAATTGTTAAAATTTTATTTAAAAATCTTGTTTTTCTTCAATCACAAAAATTTCGTAATTCGATCTTATCGGCCATTTCTGCCCGAGTTTGTAAACAAAAATCAAATGTATCAAACAAAAATCATGTAAAATTCAGTTACACCTTTTTCTTTTGTTATCTTAGGAAATTGAGAATGATTAAAGTATACTTAATGTAATTTGAAAGAAACATTACTTACTTTTTAGCAGAAAATGTTTAATAAAGATATTTCCAACCGTGGTACTTACTTTGGTGCGTGTTTGAGGGGCGTTAATTGATGTACATCAATATATTGACAACTTACGTCAAGGAAATTCATCGTATGGTACCGCAGAAGTGATGTAATTCGTTCTAATTTTAAGTGAACCTGGTTAGTAAATTTAAAAAAAAAAATATTCACTTTCCAATTTTTTTTTTTAACCTTACGTTTGAGGAAAAATTTCTGCACTGAAAATAACATTTAAATTATGAAAAAAAGTCAAATTTTACAAGTAAAAATAAAACAGTAACAACATTTTTTAAATTGAGTTGTATTATTTGTCATGAAATATGTTTCTGAGAATATAAAAATTACATGAAACACCATTAAATTTCATAATTGAAACAGGTTAACTTAATGAAATGAGATTTTATTTCTTTTTATTAAGGCAGACTTTTTTTCTATTTATTAATACTTGTCATATGGCAGTCATGGGGGTTTTATACATATTTTATTTATTAATAAAATTAACATTGAAATGCTATGCAATCGATTTCAAACTTTCCTGTGTTGTTAACTGAACGAATGCAAAGCAATTTCTGAAGTAAAAAGAACTTGCTTCTATCAAGAGAAACAAGTCTACCTCATGTGACATTATTTCAAAGCTCGGCATCCATACTTTCGTTGGAGACATTTTTAAATACGATTTTGTTATATTAAAAAAATATCTTAAAAATATCAACGGTTGTCAGATTTTAATATGCTTTCAAATTTATGATCTTTAAAAAGTAGAGAACATAATATGTCATTTCCATAAGGTTGCATAAAGAAACTTAATTTTAAAATATGTAACAACATTTTGTCATTGTGTATTCAAAATAGAAAAAAAAGAAAAAATTATTGTAAACATTCATTTTTAATCAAAAGTTTTTTTTTTCTTTCAGATAAAATTTACCTTAGTATATCTTATTCAGAAATGTCATAAAAAGCTGTTTTAATTAAATATTGTCTTAGTTTTATTGGGTTTTGTATTTTTACAATTCAGGTAAAAGTTTGGACAATTTTGCGCATTTTTTTGATTTAGAATCTCCAGAGTCTTGTGCATTTAATAAAAAAGAAAATTCAGGTTTCAAAAATAACTTCTTGAAGTTTTCATAAAATTAAGTTCGAGGGGTGTATCATATATAAAAAAAATATTTATACCATGACTTTCAAGAAGACAAACATTTAAAAAATAATTTCATTCATTTGTGAATAAGTTCTGAAGGTTTCATTAAAATCCAACAAGTACATGATTTTTGCAAGATTTTCCAAATCAATGTGTTTTTCAACTGAAAACAAGGAAAAACAAAAGGGACAAACCTAGAGAGAGAGAGTGGGCGTTATAGAGGACTAGTGGGAGATATGGAGAGAAGAATGCACTGTTACTGGAATTATATTGTGGAGTTACGAGAGCATGGTTAGGGGGAGGGAGAGGAAACCGATGAGCTGATCTACATCCTAACGGTCACGATGAAAGTTTAATTCGACGGGAATCCACGGAAATTAACGAAAACGTGCAAAAACAGTCAAGATTTAACTTTAGTAAAATGAATGAGAGATAATTCAGAATTATTGGTATTAAACTCCTACATATATCACAGTTTGAAATTCTTTTAAAAATCAATTATAATTTTTTCAAACTTATTTTAAGAAAATCAGAAATTATGATGTTTATTTACAATATTTTGAACTAAGCTTAACTTAAATTCTAGACAGAAACACAATCCAGGTGACGATTTTTTTTATTGCACGCATGATACTTCCAGTCTTCCGTAGATTTGATTTACAGTGTTATTATTGACAGAAATTATATTTTTTTATATACTTTTGTTCGTTACTAAAAACCTTGGGAAATTATAATCTGTAAATATATATCTACTTAATAACAACATTCGTGAAATTTTACAAATTTTTCCCTGATTTTAGAAGAATTAACAACATTTAATGAAAATTTAATAAAATATTTAAGAAATAAAAATAATTATTTTAAAAATTAATTTTTCATCGAAATATCTTTTTGCTTTCAGTCAATATTGTTCATGTTCATTGAAATAAAAAAAGCAATTTAAAGCTTTTGAAATTAAAAAATATTTTTGTTTTATTGAGTTTTGCATGTTACAATTCAGAGCCGCTTTTCAGGAAGAGGTGATCCAACTACCAAAAAAAAAAAAAGAAATGATTTTGTTTCCTCAAAGCCTTGTTCTTTTAACTAATATAATCACTAATCTTCCCAAAATAGAAATTATAGAGTTTTCGAACAATTACTTAGGGTAATACATATGAAAAAAATATTTCTGCCATGACTTTAATTAAAAAAAAAACATATTTATAATAAGTTTCATCATTTGTGAATAGTTTCTGAAAGTTTATTTAAATTCCGACAATTATTTTTATTTTTGAAAGATTTTCCAAATTAATGTCTGTCATACAAAAAAAAAGTGCTAAAATTTTATGTTATTTTACTAGTTCCGTTGATAAAAATGTGAGTTTTTCTCAGGTATAATTTTTTTCTTTGCTGTCAGTTAATCAAATGAAACATACCCGAGATTTCAGCGGTCACAATATCTGTGACTCTCGCTCTACAACATTGTAGCGTTTTCATAAAATTAGTTATGGGGGGTGGGGGGTAATGAATACAAAAAAAATATTTCTACAACGACTTTAATAAAAAAAAAAAAAAAATTATTTATAATAACTTCGATGATCTGTAAATAGCTTCTGAAAGTTTCATTAACACCAGACAATTCTTTTTATTTTTGCAAGATTATCCAAATTAATGAATTTAATTCACCGATTTGAAAGGAGCGAAACTAAAATGAATGATTTAATGCAGCAAAATTAAAATAAACATATGACGTCTGAATTATTTAACCAAACATGCTTGAATTGAATGGAAATATCCTATATATATATATATATATATATATATATATATATATATATATATATATATATATATATATATTATGTGCAATGATATTTCGGACAAGAAATGAGGGACATTTCATACTTGTTTTCTCATTAAGAACAAATTATCCAAAGAATTCGGAAAGAGACGTTGCCATAGACATTTATCTCCAAGAAAATGTATCGAATTATTACAATAAACAATCAGAACAATAATCGAAGTAAGGAAAATAATTAAAAGACAGATTTGTCAGTATAAAATTAAGTGCCATGAAAAATGAATACATGTGTTTAATTTAAAAAAATGGAAGTTTTTCTCAGATATTAATTTTTTTCTTTGCGGTCAGTTAATCGAAGTCAAATGAAACATACCAGAGATTTCAGAGGTCACAATATCTGTGATAAGAATGTGATATGGTAAGATATCTCTACAACATTGTGATAAGAAGTTTTCTTCATAATTCCCCTCCACAATTGAAACTAAATTCTGTATTTTGCTATCGACGAAAGTGCAACTGAAACCATGAATGTTTTCCCACTGCTTTCCACTGATTGACAAAATCATCGTTAACATCCTGAATCAGTTTGGCATTAATACGTTCCTCTTTTACTGTTATATGCGGAGGTGGGTAAGATTTCAATTTCGGAAAAGTGTTACCACTTCCACTCAAAAATCTAAATATGAAGATGGAATTTTTAGATCTCTCCTCTATATAAGAACAGGTTTTCACCAACTACAACAATTGTGATCTTACGAATTGTTCTGTAAAGATCTCCACACGAAATATTTGTTTCAACAATACTTCATTGATATCAAAATATCGAATTGTATCTTTCATAAACTGCCAGAGACAAACATATCCGATTGTATCGTGTTATAAAAGAAACTCATATTGATAATTTTCTAATCATCGTTAACATTGTATACCGGAAGAAAAAGTAAGTGGCCGACGACTTGCTTGTTAGCTTTTCATTTGAATTTCTTTGATGAATTTATAAATTTTATTAGGTTTTCTATTTATTTCTTTATTTATCTCTTTGCGGCTTCTTAATAATATTTCTCTCTTTTCTTTCTTGCAGTGCATCTTGTCAGGAATTATTCTGCCTTAGTCGTGATTATATTGGCTGCGTTTGTGTATTTCATCCATGGGGCACCAACACCGACTACAGACGAAACAAACAGGAAAGACTTAAAAAGAGACATACATTTAGCCTCAGAAATCACCACACTGACATTGACGGCAATAAATATTACATTTCACAATTACGTAAGTGTTTCCCATTCTTACTAAGATTTCACGGAATCATCTTTGACACTAAAACCTTTAAATTTTAAGTTTAACAAATTAATTCCAGGATTCGTTCATTTGAGACATAATCATAATTAAATATTTTACATAGATTTTTATATAAATTGCCAGATTTAATAATTTTGTGAAAATTGACTCTTTAATGTTTATATTGCATCTCCGCTTTCAATACTAAAAAACTAGAAAATATATTTGAAATATTTGCTTTTGTTTTGGTTGTAGTGTACACGCGTTCCACGGTTGTTCACCTCCGACTGCAACGAATTCATCAAAATGCTGAAGGCCAAATCTGATTGGCAAATGCCACAGACGCTCAACGAAAGTAAATTGAATTTTCTGGACGTCTCATCTGTTCAGGTAATTTTCCAATTCTTTACCGAATGATACAAGTAATTTTCCGAAATTCCATTTACTGTTTTGTATTTATGTTTACTTTCGTCAGAATCTTTCGGAGAAAACGAATCATATGGTAAATGACATATTTAAGTGAAAAATGAATTTTTGAAAAGATGTTTCAAATGCAATTTCGATATAGAATATGATTCAGAATTTGGAGCACATAATATTTGAAAGCTCTTATTCTGAGCGTGCAGGAAATCTGATATCATAAAAAGATTTACAAATAAAAATATTTTAAACTCTTTATTCACTCATCAATCGAAAAAAAGATTTTAAATTTTTAACAATTTAAAATTTAATTTCTTTCATCGATATTGTTTTTAAAATTTCACGTCTTTACCTGATTTTATTTCAGGAAGCTATGAGCAACATGAGCCGAAAAGTTAGTCAATATTTGAATCTGGTAAAACAACATTTGGATATCGAATATAAAATTGTGTGTGAACCTGCAAGAAAAATCGAACTCGAATGTCATTTTCCGAAATTCTGTGCCACTCTTCCTGACACCAATGACGCCATCTTTTATTGCAATCTTAATACGACTTATACTTACATGGAAAACTTGAAGCTCCTTCTTCAATTGCCGGTGAGTTAACTATGTGTGAAAATAATTTCTATCATTTATGACCGCCTCATTAATTTACAAACTTCATTTCTTCCTTAAAATAATGGAACGGATTCAAATAGAAAATGGAAATTGTTTCCCAGTTTTACATTAGTTCTAATGACCTATGATATTCGATGTCCATTTTTTAATATGCGAGAATTTCATTTACGTTTTTCTTTCTTTTACAGATTTCAGATTCTGATCAGACAAATACTGATATGGACACTCAACTTGTTGTACCCCAAAACCTCCCAATTCTGTACGGCCGATGGTTAACCATGCTAACACTACAAACATCATATAATCAAGTACAGTTCATTCAAAAAACACTGACCTCAATGTCGAATGAGCTTTAGAAATGTGATGTAAACACAGAGAACAATGACACATGTGTGTCATTTCAACAAAGTGGAAGAGTTTTCGACTTCAGATACATACATTTTATTTAAACACATTTATAATTGCTGTACATATTAATATTTTCTCGACTTCAGATGTATTCGATATTTTTTTCATCAATAGAAAATTTTTTAAAAATCAAGATTTTTGTATTTACCAATTTGAAATCTAATTTTACAAATTTCTGTTTTAATTCTTTTTCGTTCTTTTTCTCCTCGTCAATCGACACGATTTTCTAAATTTTCAAATTGAAATAAATCTGTTTGTAAACGAAATGAGACGTTTTTTATTTCATTTTATTTTTTATTTTTCATTTTCAAATGTTTTATTTTTGAAATCTAAAAAGTGATTTTTTACGTTATTTTATCACTTCAACATATTTATCCTATGTAGTAAATTAATTAAGTTTAAAAATATACATTTTGACGTCGCAAATAACCTCATTAATGACAATACATGAATATAATCAGCGAAAATTCGGAAGTTTTACTTCATCTTTTTGATTTGATTTTCTAAGGTCGCTTTCAAATTACCGATATTTTTTTTTTTTAAAAATGTTTTTCTGAATTTATTACTGTATTTCTTTTACATTGCGTCAATTTTTTTTCTTAGGAGAAATAAAAATAATTTATTTCCACCGATATCATTTTAGCCTTAATATCTATATCTACATCACTTCATTTACAGGATTACATCTTTTGAATTAAGAATAATTGTTTTAATTAATTCACTTACGTAACTAGAATGGTGAAAAATAAAGGTACAATATTAATGGGAACAATCTTTTCTGGTTTATATATATAAATATATATATATATATATATATATATATATAATATATATATATATATATATATATATATATATATATATATAAATATATATATATATATATATATATAAATATAAAATATGGATTTTTTTCCACTTAACTCGTGTTTACTTCGCAGTTTCATGGCTATATGTGTGTAACCACTCATCAGAACAGAATTAATCTGCCGCTATTTCTTGGTTCTCTTGTTCTTTTATTGGTGTGGATGAGTCATCTGTTTCCTTTTAATCTTTGGTGGCTGTTAATTGATTATCGATTTTCTTCTTCTTTCCTATCACTTCTTTTTTTAATTTTTTTTTTATGTTTAAAAAATGTGGCAGATTCATATATTTAGTTAAAAAAATACATTTTCCATATTGATTAACATTCTATCTCTGTCTCCGATAGTGAGCACACTAGAGCAAAGTCCACATGCCTGAAATACCTCCTTATCAGCAAACCAATGAAAAATCAGCAATTTTCACTTCAAAAATAGTATTAATAGTATTAAAATAGTATATCAAATTAACATACACACACTCTATATCCCATTCTTTTTCTCTCTCTCCCTGTTTCTCTGTCTCTCTCCCTATATATGTAGATATATATATATATATGAACAAAGACTAAATATCTATGTATCTATATCTATATATCTATATATATATATATATATATATGAACAAAACTAAAGCAAAACCTATCTAATTTCAAATGTCAAATGCATTTCGTTCTATATTTTAATCTTTAACTAATTCATTTTATATGACACCTGAGAAAATGATCTTCGACATCACATATTTTATAGAACTTAATAGGTCAAAAATATTGTTTTCTTGAAGCGACTTTTGAATCTCTAATATCAAGCTAAGACACAACACAACATTCAATTTCAAGTTAAGTGACTTCTCATTCTTCATCTGCCTTTTCCGCTCAGGTTGTAGGCGAGCCTGTCTCTCCCCAATTTTTATTCCTGCTAATACCAAATTAAACATCTAAACTCAACTTAAGTGTCTATTGATCAACTAAACACAAGTGAATTCTTCCTCTTCGGGACGTAGACGTTCATGGCTCTTCACCATTTCTATAATCATGCCAAAATACAATTGATCATCTACAGTCAAACTAAGATTCAAATATCTAACATCAAATATCTAGCGCTAAATAAATTGATTCCTTAACACGTCGGAGATTTTTCTCTGCATTCATATTTCATTCTTTTTTTAAGTTCCTCAATATTTCTTCGGCGCGTCTGATAGACAACTGATTTCAAATGGACCCACAGAAAAAAAAATCCTAGGGTGTTATTTCTGGTGACGACGGTGATCACTCAACAAAAACTTTTCGACCTATACATTAACTTGAAAAATATTCGCCATCTTCCCGATCATAAACATGCTGTCGTAGAGAAATGTGCAAAAACTTACAAGGATATTGTGTATGAATAT
Organism: Acanthosepion pharaonis; assembly: GCA_903632075.3. Classification (NCBI taxonomy): domain Eukaryota; kingdom Metazoa; phylum Mollusca; class Cephalopoda; order Sepiida; family Sepiidae; genus Acanthosepion; species Acanthosepion pharaonis. Next base: position 103,165 of record CAHIKZ030002957.1, read on the forward strand.
GGAGTAATATTATTTGTGATATGGACCTTATTTTAAATCCTGTTTTTCGTTGAATTTTTAACATAATCTTCTTTCAGGAAGTGGGCAATCATAACTTTCATTGTTTTGATTTATTTCTACATGAACATCTTGCGAATTATGGCAGAGTGTTTTCACGTTGACTTCTCCACTGATTTAAATACAGAGACTTCTGTTTAAGTAGCAAGCAACGATGCCGAGAGAACCAAAATTACCCTGTTATTATGAAAGAAAAGAGATACGCTCATGCCTTTCAAAAAGTGAATACAACAGACAAAGCCGAAAATTGAACCTCGCTCCCTGATTCATTATCTCCTGTGATAACCATTACGCCAATCGGATATTGACACTGGAATGGATGCTTGAGCATTTGCTGTAAGCCGACTATCTTCCGTGGATGTTTATTCTTGTGTTTAAAGTGAGATGCAGTCTTAGAGTGAGGCAGTTTAAAATGTTGTCAATATCTGTGTGAGAGAGTTTGTACCTATTTGTGCGTGAGTGCGTGCGCTCGTGTGAGTGAGAGTGAAAGAAATAGAAATAATTTGTTTGTGCTAATGTGTTTTACAAAGAGCAAAGACAATGAAAGGAACAATTCAGATGAAAAGAAGCGTAGTAAATTTCTCTAGTAAGCGCCGTTCATTCATGAGAAGGAAACAGTGTTTTATCGGTGAAACTGACGCTAGAAGTGATGGCACTGAGGCTGATATTAGAGCAGGAGGGGCTCCTCTTAACCAATCAGATTATAGGGTTCTACTTTCTAGTCCTTCTGAACATTGCTGTTTTAAGCCATTTGACTTCGTCACTTATCAACCAGTTTTACTGGTTTTATTCTCAGCTAACTGTGATTATCTGAGGCATATCAACCAATTAAGCGACCATGAAAGCTCTCATCCTCATTACAAATCTTTCACTTTCTCGTGTCTTGCAGACGAAAACAAAAATCCATTATTTTTCTCCAAACAGAAGTTTTATTTTACCCTAAATGAAAGTACAACTAAATTCAACAGACAATTTTCCATCAATTTTTCACATGACAAAATTCATTCTAAATATGAACTGACAAGTTTCTCACTCCTGAATCCATTCGAAAGCACATTTCTTTCTTTCATTGAACTTTCTAAATCAGGTCATCTAATATTATGATTCGAAATTAATAAACTTTTCCATATTTCAAATTGATAACGTATATTTCATCAATTTCAAAAGAGATTTAATTTCTTAGTCAATTTGCAAAAATCTCTGATCGAAAAATTGTCTCCCCAAATAATTGTTTAATATAAAAGATGAATTTAAGCATAACTTATGTATTCACCACACTACCAGTATTGAGCCAGGCACAACGTTATACTGTAATGGTTTTATAGTGTCCTTAACATAATAACAAATTTTACTAGCAGTAATTTCGTTAAAAAATACAATGAATTTAATGAAAGAGAATTAAACGAATCTCAATATGAATCTGAAAGATGGAAACATTTATTTTGTAAAACATTTCAACACTGAACAATTTATAAAAAGAATCACTTGAAAACCCGAATACGTAAGTTAAAAGTGGCTTGGCTTTTCGTGATTAAAATGTGGAAGTTTGTGTGTGTGTGTGTGTGTGTGTGTGTGTGTGTGTGTGTGTGTGTGTGTGTGTGTGTGTGTGTGTGTGTGTGTGTGTGTGTGTATCTGCGTGTTGTGTGTGTTTCTGTGTGTGCACGAGCGCGCATGGCACTGAGTGGGAGAAAGAAATAATTTCGTCCTCTGATGGACTTTATAAAGGCAAATGTAGGTATTATTGTTTTAATGGAATGTCCCACACTCCCTATTGCCTATGTGGACTGACTATATCAGTGGCTAGATATGGTGGGCTGGGATATACCTGGGGTTTGCTTGGGGAATTAATAGCCTGCCACCCAATTCCCTGTCTTTCAGTAGTGTATTCTCTTTTACTATATACCTCTCTTCTTTCATCAACGCACGTGTTGCTGTTCCTTCACTTGAGTACAACATTTGTCTTTTTGTAACCTATTTAAGGATACATCAATTATCTCTTGCAATAAGTATATATAATAAAAATTAAGATGTTGTTTGTTTTTCAAAATTTTGAAATTTAAGAGACGCTCATGAACATTGATCACATGATTTAAAAGGTTTAAAAAATCATGGCGGTTGTTGAGTGATGCAATTTAATGTCAAATAAAAGTGAGTAAATAATGTTGTTGTCGCAGTAAATGATGTTGTTGAATTTTAATTACTTTTAGTGTGGGATAAATTTATCTATTATATATTTTAAATAACACAAGGTTGTTTGTTTAACCATCTTTTAATTTTAATTCTTTTATACTAATATTTTTTATTAGGAAGTTTTTCACATATCTTTATATATATATATATATATATATATATATATATATATATATATATATACATATATATTGCACTCTCCAGTAGGATTCGAATCTGCGTCCTCCTTTTGCAGGAGAAACCGTCGTTAGATCCGACTGGCTTTAAGTAACCTCAGCCCAAAAAGCGTCGTGAACAAACAATTTTTTTTTATTTTCCCATTAAGTGCATGTTCTTCGTTTGAGATATTCGAAAGTTCATAACTGCTCAGATTCGTATCCGAAATGTAAATAGAGAAAAAAATAATGGATTTTTTTACGTATTGCTCCAACCCAACATATTTTTATTAATTTTAGCGGGTTTTTTTTTCTAGTGGATACACATATTATGATAGACGTTCAGTTTATTTCAAACTCTATTAAATTTCAACCGACTTGAACATTTGAGAAGACTTAAATACAGAAAATGAGTCTACCATCTGAATTCGAACCTGCCGGAGAAAAATATATTTATTACTAGACTATGTGCAATGGTATTTTGGACAGGTAATAACGTTTTGTACTTGATTTACTTTAACAAAAATATCGAAAGAAGGCATGTTACTAAAAAATTCGGAAAGACACTTCGCCATAGGCATTTTACCTTCAAGAAAATGTGTCGAATTATTACAAAAGAGAATCAGAACATCAATCGAAGTAAGGAAATTAATTAAAGAAGAAATATTAACAGATATTTTGAAAAAAAATTAAGTGATACAGAATGATGTAATTTATGACTATATATATATATATATATATATATATATATATATATATATATATATATATATGTATATATATATGTATGTATATATATATACTAGTTTTGTATCCGAAATGTTAAAAAAGGAAAATTAATGGATTTTTTTATGTTTTGCCTCGACATATTTTTTATTACGTTGATCGTTAATTTTCGTGGATACCAATATTATAATAGACGCTCCGTTTATTTCAAACTCTATTTAATTTCATCAATCTAATTGAACATTTGAGAAATCTTAAATAAAAAAATGAGTCCTTCCTCAGAATTCGAACCTGCCTTGCAAATTCCAGGAGAAAAATATATTTATTACTAGACTATGTGAAATGATATTTTGGACAGGAAATGAAGGATTTATCGTACTTGTTTTCTCTTTAACAAGAAATTATCTAAAGAGCGCATATTACTAAGGAATTCGAAAAGACACTTTGCCATATGCATTTACCTTGAAGAAAATGTGTCGAATTAATATAAAAGACAATCAGAACATCAATCGAAGAAAGGAAATTAAATAAAAAAGAAACATTAACAGATTTGTCTGGGTAAAATTAAGTGCAATGAAAAATAAATACATGTATTTCATTAAAAAGAAATGGAAGTCATTCTCATGTAAGTTTCGCTTCTTTGCTGAGTTAATTGAAGTCAACTGAAACATCCAAGATGTAAACGACCATTCTGACTGTACAACTTTGACAGGAACTATACATAAAATTCGCCTCCGCACATGAAACTAAAATCTGTAATTTTCTATCGACGAAAGTGCAACTGAAAACACGAACGTTTTCCCACTGCTTTTACTTGACAAAAGTCGTCTTCAACATCCTGAATCATTTTGGCATAAATACGTTCTTCTTTTACTTTTATATACGGAGGTGGGGAAGATTTCAATTTCGGAAAAGTGTTTCGACTTCCACTCAAAAATCTAAATATGACAATGGATTTTTCAGATTTGTCCTCTATATAAGAACAGATTTTCACCAACTCTAAACATTGCGATCTTATAAACTGATCTGTAAAGTTCTCCGCTCGAAAGAATTGTTTCAACAATACTTGCTTGATATCAACGAATTGACTTGTATCTTTCATCAACTGCTAGGGACTAACATATCCTATCACATCGTGCTATAAAAGAAAATCGTATTCAACGTTTACTAATCATCGTTAACATTGTATACAGGAAGAATAAGTAAGTAACCGATAAGTTTCTTCATTTTTTGTCACTTGAATTCTATTCATGATGCTATAACTTTTATTAATTTTTGTATTTATTTCTTTATTTATCTCTTTGAAGATTTCTGGATGATATTTCTCTCTTTTCTTTTTTAAAGTGCATCTTGTCAGAAGTCATTCTACCTTTGTCGTGATTATATTGGCTGCGTGTGTGTCACTCCACCATGGGGCGCCAACAACGACTAGAGACGAAACAAACAGGAAAGACTTAAAAAGAGACATACATTTAGCCTCAGAAATCACCACACTGACATTGACGGCAATAAATATTACATTTCACAATTACGTAAGTGTTTCCCATTCTTACTGAGATTTCACGGAATCATTTTTTACACTAAAACCTTTAAATTTTAAGTTTAATAAATTAATTCCAGGTTTCATTCATTTGAGTCTTAATCATTGATTAAGAATTTTACATAGATTTTTATATAAATTGCCAGATTTAATAATTTTGTGAAAACTGACTCTTTAGTTTTTATATTGCATCTCCGCTTTCAATGCTAAAAAACTAGAAAAGATATTTGAAATATTTGCTTTTGTTTTGGTTGTAGTGTACACGGGTTCCACGGTTGTTCCCCTCTGACTGCAACGAATTCATCAAAATGCTGAAGGCCAGAGCTGTTTGGCAAATGCCACAGACGCTCAACGAGAGAAAATTGAATTTTCAGTACGTCTCATATGTCCAGGTAATTTTCCAATTCCTTACAGAATAATACAAGTAATATTCCGAAATTTAATTTACTGTTTTCTATTCATATTTACTTTCATCAGTATCTTTCCGAGAAAACGAATCATATGGTAAATGACATATTTAAGTGAAAAATGAATTTTTGAAAAGATGTTTCAAATGCAATTTCGATATAGAATATGTTTTGAAGCACATAATATTTGTAAACTCTTATTCTGAGCGTGCAGAAAATCTGATATCATAAAAGATTTACAAATAAAAATATTTTAAACTCTTTATTCATTCATCAATCAAAAAAAAAGATTTTAAATTTAACAATTTAAAATTTAATTCCTTTCATTAATAATTTTTTAAAAATTTCACATCTTTATCTGATTTTATTTCAGGAAATTATGAGCAACATGAGTCGAAAAGTTAGTCAATATTTGAATCTGGTAAAACAACATTTGGATATCGAATATAAAATTGTGTGTGAACCTGCAAGAAAAATCGAACTCGAATGTCATTTTCCAAAATTCTGTGCCACTCTTCCTGACACCAATGACGCCATCTTTTATTGCAATCTTAATACAACTTATACTTACATGGAAAACTTGAAGCGCCTTCTTCAATTGCCGGTGAGTTAACTATGTGTGAAAATAATTTATATCATTTATGACCGCCTCATTAATTTACAAACTTCATTTCTTTCTTAAAATAATGGAACGGATTCAAATAGAAAATGGAAATTGTTTCCCAGTTTTACATTAGTTCTAATGACGTATGATATTCGATGTCCATTTTTTAATATGTGAGAATTTCATTTACGTTTTTCTTTCTTTTATAGATTTCAGATTCTAATCAGACAAAGGCTGATATGGACACTCAACTTGTTGTACCCCAAAACATCCCAATTCTGTACGGCCGATGGTTAACCATGCTAACACTACAAACATCATATAATCAAGTACAGTTCATTCAAAAAACACTGACCTCAATGTCGAATGGGCTTTAGAAATGTGATGTAAACACAGAGAACAATGACACATGTGTGTCATTTCAACAAAGTGGAAGCGTTTTCGACTTCAGATACATACATTTTATTTAAACACATTTATAATTACTTTTCGTATTAATATTTTCTCGACTTCAGATGTATTTGATATTTTTATCATCTATAGGAAAATTATTTTAAAAAAAAAATTTGAAAACTAATTTTTACGAATTCTGTTTTAAAACTTTTCATTTTTTTCTCTAAATTTACAATGAGAAATAAATCTTTTTATAAATAAATCTGTTTGTAAACGAAATGCGACTTTTTTATTTCATTTTATTTTTATTTTTCATTTTCAAATGTTTTATTTTCGAAATCTAAAAGATTTCTTACGTTATTTTATCACTTCAACATATTTATTACTGTATTGCTTTTACATTTCGTCAAGTTTTTTTCTCAGGAGAAATAAAAATAATTTATTGGCGCCGATATCATTTTAGCCTGAATATCTATATCTACATCACTTCATTTACAGGATTACATCTTTTGCCTTAAGAATATTTATTTCAATTAATTCACTTACGTAACTTGAATGGTGAAAAATAAATATACAATATGATTGGGAACAATCTGTCCTGGTTTATATATTGTATATATATATATATATATATTTACTATGGATTTTCCCACTTAACTCGTGTTTAATTCGCAGTTTCATCTTTTACTTTTTCACTTCATGTGACACCAGAGATAATGATCTTCGACATCACATATTTTATAGAACTTAACAGATCGAAAATATTGTTTCTTGAAGCGACAGTTGAATCTCTAACATCAAGCTAAGACACAACTCAACATTTCATTTCAAGTTAAGTGACTTCTTCTCATTTACCATGTGTCTTGTCCGCTCAGGGTGTAGGCGAGCATGGCTCTCCCCAATTACTAATTTTAAGCTAATACAAAATTGAACATCAAATGTCATGTTAACTGACAATTGAACAATTAATCACAAGTCAATTCTTCTTCTTCGGGACGTAGGCGATCATGGCTTTTCACAATTTCTAAGATCAAGCCAAAATACAATTGATCATCTGCATTCAACTGAACATCTGATATCTAGCACTAAATAAATTGATTCCCTAACAAGTCGGTGAGTTTCCTCTGCATTCATATCATTCTTCATCTGCCTTTTCCGCTCAGGTTGTAGGCGAGCCTGTCTCTCCCCAATTTTTATTCCTGCTAATACCAAATTAAACATCTAAACTCAACTTAAGTGACTATTGATCAACTAATCACAAGTGAATTCTTCCTCTTCGAGACGTAGACGTTCACGGCTCTTCACCATTTCTATAATCATGCCAAAATACAATTGATCATCTACAGTCAAACTAAGATTCAAATGAACATCAAATATCTAGCGCTAAATAAATTTATTCCTTAACACGTCGGAGATTTTTCTCTGCATTCATATTTCATTCTTTTTTTAAGTTCCTCAATATTTCTTCGGCGCGTCTGATAGACAACCGATTTCAAATGGACCCACAGAAAAAAAATCCTAGGGTGTTATTTCTGGTGACGACGGTGATCACTCAACAAAAACTTTTCGACCTATACATTAACTTGAAAAATATTCGCCATCTTCCCGATCATAAACATGCTGTCGTAGAGAAATGTGCAAAAACTTACAAGGATATTGTGTATGAATATGGAGTAATATTATTTGTGAGATGGACCTTATTTAAAATCCTGTACAGTTTTTCGTTTGAATTTTTAACATAATCTTCTTTCAGGAAATGGGTAATCATAACTTTCATTGTTTTGATTTATTTCTACATGAACATCTTGCAAATTATGGCAGAGTGTTTTGATGTTGACTTCTCCACCGATTTAGATTCAGAGACTGTATGCCGAGAGAACCAAAACTACCCTGTTATTCAACCCAGAATTAGGAGGAAAAGAGATAGGTTTATGCCTTTCATAAAGGAATTACTGCGAATGTCAATGCAACAGACAAGGCCGAAAATTAAACCTCGCTCGCTAATTCATTTTCTCCCACGATAACCCTTACGCCAATCAGTCATTGACGCTGGATTGGACACGTGAGCATTTGCTATAAGCCGACTATCTTACGTGTACGTTTCTCCTGGTGTAAAGTGAGATGCAGTCTTACAGTGATGCAATTTACCATATTGTAAATATCTGTGTGTGTGTTTGTGCCTATTTGTGCATGTATGAGAGTCAGTGAGCGAGAGTGTTTGCGTGTGTGCTTATTTGTGCGTCTCTCTTTGTGTGTGTGTGTGTGTGTGTGTGTTTGTGTGTGTGCGTGCGTGCGTCTGTGTGTGTGTGTGTGCATGCGTTTTGCGCTCGTGTGAGAGGAAAAGTTCAATGAAAAAGTAAAAATAATTTGTGTGTGTTCTAAATGTGTTTTAAAATTTCATTCCGTCCTCATGAAAGCTAACTGTGATTATCAAAATTTAGCGACCATCTAGGGACCTCCACTGGCAAAAGGAACAAGTCAGATGAAAAACAGGCTTTAAGATTTCATTTTAGCTTTAATTTCTAGTACTCGACGTTCATTCATGAAAAGTAACAAAGTCTGACACGTTATTTTAGTAAAATTTTTATGTTAAATTAATCTGGAATTGAAACTGACGCTATTAGCATTTGATCTGATGGCACTACGGATGACGCTGATATAAATATTTTTTTAGTTTTATTAGAATAAGCGGCAAAACTTTATAATAACCAATCAGATAATTCTTTATAGAGGTCTTTTAACTTTTTTTTTTTTATTATTTTTAGATAATTCTTTAAACTTTTTTTTTATTATTATTTAGATAATTCTTTAAACTTTTTTTTATTAATTCTTTAAACTTTTTTTATTGCTGAACTTTTAATCCATTAAAATTTCATTCCGTCACGTTTTCATAAAAATAATGAGTTTGCTTTTCAAAGTTTATTGTTTCATTTTTTATTCTCAGCTAAAGAATTTTAAAAGATTTTTTATTTGACGCATATCGAAAAACCAATTTAGTATAACGTATCTACCATGAAATCTTTTCATCCTAATTAAATGTCATACTTTTTTTACATTTTTTTTTTACAATTCAAATTTGATTTTCTATAAAAGAATTAAATGTTTTACAAAAAAAACTGGTGATTTCTTTCTACAAACATTCCTGTTTATAACTAAAAAAAAAATCCTTGCGTATTTGCAGACGATGTTTTTAAAAAATCTCTTTTTAACAAGATTTTTGAAAAAAAATCCATTATTTTTCTCCAAAAAGAGGTTTTATTTTTGACCCTCAGGAAAAGCGCAAAATAAAAAAGTACAACTAAATTCAACAGATAATTTTCCTTCATTTTTTCACATGACAAAATTAATTCTGAATATGAACTGACAAGTTTCGCATTCCTGCTTCCATCCTTATGCTTTCAAAAAAACGAAGGTGTAAAAGACTTCCTCTCCATAAAAATAATTCCAAATCACATTCCTTTCTTTCATTCAACTTTCTAAATCAGGTCATCTAATGTTATGATCAGTGGCGTAGCTAACGGGGGTCGAGTGGGGCGGACCTCCCCGGGTGCCAGCACAGGAGGGGTGACATAATGTCACCCACCAACAAAATTTTTCATCTAGGCTAAGGTGCCAAAAATAGTCTGAAAACAGTGGTGGAGACACAGGGTTTCGCAGGCGGGCATATGACCTCCCCCAGGAATAATTTATGACGCCCCAGTTTTGTCCCCCCGTCAGAAATGTTCTAATAATTTGTCGTGAAATTTGTGAGTAGGAAATATAGCAATGTTTTCAGCTTTCATGTGTTTCAGTTGCTACAATCTTGGTTACTAACAAGAGATATTGTTGTAACATTTTATCGGATGATATGGTGCTTTAACTCTGCATCATTAATAACAACAAAGCGAAAAACGAATCCAAAAGTGCAACAATTTCAGTCTTGCCTGTGTATCAATTCGCTGAGATACAATTTCCCATTGAGTGAGCGATATACTTTTGAATATATCTACTAGTGTTGGGACGATTAATCGGAATCGGATTCGAGAATCGGAAAAATCGGAACTTTTTGGTGTATCGGAAATGGTATCGGAATCGAAAAAATTGTGCCTATTTTCCAATTCCAAAAAGGATTCTTTTAAATTTTTAACTTAATTTTCCATTATTGCTACTAATGGTAAATATTTATTGTTTTTAAATTATCACTAAAACTAAAATCATAATAACATCAAAATACGATGTAAATTTATTTTACTTGTATAAAGAAAAACAAAAAAAATAAACTTTGCATAAATTCTCGAGGTAACCTTTAAAAGAATGCAGCTGATTTACAATGTTCCCAAAAATGCTTAAAAATTAAATAGAAAATTTTTGTCAAGAAAAATACTTCTAAACATCATTAATAATTAAATGTTACCCAGAAAATGATGCAACGGAAAATTGGACATCGGAAAATTAGCAAGAGAAAATTACGTCAACCATGAGCCAGTCGAGACTGACAGATCTGGCTGTGCTGTCCATTGAAAACGAGCTTACAAGACAAACAGATATTGACGATACCATTGACCAGATTGCCACAATGAAAACAAGAAAACATTCATTCTAAGATCATAGTATCGAATGTCATTCTTTTTTGTATTTTGATTATTATTTTGATTATTTTACGGTATTGGATTTTGTCTTGGATCATACATGTAAAAAGTAACGTACCGGTCAGTAGAGTAAAGTAGAGGTAGAGCATGTATGAAAATTTAAATACAGCTAACCATTCAGCATAGGGTGAATCGGGGTTATTGGGGTGACATTTGAGCGGACCGCCCGGGTGACGTTTACTCTAGCTACGCCACTGGTTATGATTCGAAATTAATAAGAATCCTTTCCATATTTCAAATTGATAAGGTATATTTCATCAATTTCATAAGAGATTTATTTTCTTAGTCAATCAGAAAATATCTCTTATCGAAAAATTGTTTCCTCAAATAATTGTTTGATATAAAAGGTGAATTTAAGCATAACTGATGCATTCATCACACTACCAGTATTTAGCCAGGCACAACATTATACAGTAATGGTTTTATAGTGTCATATTACATAAATTTTACTAGCAATTAAATTCATTAAAAAATACAATGAATCAAATGAAAGAGAATTAAACGAAACTAAATATGAACCTGAAAGATGGAAACATCTATTTTGTAAACATTTAAACATTGAACAATTTATAAAAAGAATCACTTGAAAACCCGGATACGTAAGTTAAAAATGGCTCGGTTTTTCATCAGTAAAATGTTGAAGTTTGTGTGCATATGAGTGTGTGTGTGTGTGTGTGTGTGTGTGTGTGTGTGCACGAGCGCGCATGACACTGAGTGAGAGAAAGAAATAATTTCTGTGTGCGTGTGAATGTGTTTTACAGAGAATGAAGCGTTAAAAGTGGAATGAAAAAAACAAGTCAGATGAAAAGCGTAGTTAAATTGTGTAGTAAGCGCCGTTCACTCATAAAAACACAGCACTCTTTTAAGGCTGATACCTGTCAATGACGTTGAAATAAGAAAAAGATGAGCTCCTCTCAACCAATCAGATTAGTGTTCTATTAATATTTGATTCTGTCCAAAGAAAAATCTCCATAACTAGATGTATAAATAACTGGTTTTTGTATTTATCTTGAATCTGATTAAAATAATTGAATTTGCGTGGATGGAATCATCCTGACTGACCGCTGCACGAAGAATTATGATTATAAGACGTCGAAAATGCTAACGAAAAAACAAAACAAAACATTAAAATATAAACTGAGAACATCACCATAAGATTACGATCGTCTTATTCTTGTGCAAAATGTTTGTGCCTCATTTGGATCGTCTACCAAATTTCTTAGGAGTTTCATCATTTTTCAAGCTTTTGAAAATCTTGTTTTGATTGTTGACAAATGTACAATTCTGCTGGAACTGGTGACTTAGTGATGGAAGTAGAATATGTATTATGTACGGTAGTAGATGAGAAATTGGTAAGGGTATAAAAGATGGGTGGAGGTGTTAGATGTGACTTTACTAAACTCCTCTTATTATCTTTCGAAAATGTTTCATCCTAACATAGGGTGTTTGTTGATACATGTCATCTAACATATGTACGTATGTGCATGGAGGTAGGTGTATGTAACTATAGATAGCTATGCGGGTAGAGATATTCTTAACGTGGTCTAACGCTTCGGTACGCATATACGTATCCAAATTCCCTCTAAATCTTTGAAAACATTCCCCCAAATTTGAACTCTAACGTATGTAGGAGTTTAATACCAAAAATTCCGAATAATCTCTCATTCATTTTACTAAAATTAACTCTTGATTGTTTTTTCATGTTTTCGCTAATTTCCGTGGATTCCCAACAAAATTAACTTTGACCGTATGACCATTAGGATGTAGTTCAGCTCATCGGTTTAATGAAAATAAACATTGAGTGCTCATTTGTGTGCCAGTTTTAACATGTTTCAAATTCTATGTTGTGTTCAAAGGAGACGCCTGGATTATACCTACTGATTACTCTATATATATATATATATATATATATTTACTAGCATCATTGTTAAAATAATTTAGATGTATTATGTTTATTTATTTTAGTTTTAATCCTTTCAAGTAAACGAATTAATTTCTTGGTGGCTATATAAAACTGTTCAAGAAAAATTCCAAAATTTCAAATAATTTTCATTTTCACAAGTACTTTAAATTTCATCTGAGACCATCTTCAGGGGTTGCATATCTATAGATATCTTATGAATTAACACCATAAATTCAAAATATTATTTATCCTTATGTCAGTGTGATAATTTATCTGACTTTTTTAAAAACTCTGTTCTAAAAGTTTTTTCACAGATGTTATAGTTGTAGGATTTTGACTTAGCATTTTTTTAAGAACGTTGTTGCTATATTCGAGGTTGCCTTTATTTGACTTCGATTACGAGAAGACTTACGTTTCACTTGAACGATCATAGTTCAATCTCAGAATATTTAAATGAATACACATGTCCACATTAACAGTTTAGATAGATATTCGTCGAAAATACATCAGTAATTCACCGTAATAATAATAATAAGCAAAAAAATAAATTCTGGAAGCCCTTTACTGCGGCCAAAATAAAGTCAACTCCGTGGTACTAACAAAGCTCTTAAATGTTTATAGCAGAAAAGTGTTATATAAAAATCCTAATTTAAATTACTACAATTAAAAAAATCTTAGAAAAAAATTGTTTAAAATAATTTAAAAAAAGAATCACCTAATTTACCTTGCATCGTGGTAAATAAATATTTTGAATATACGGTGTTAACATAGGAACCACCATAAGATCACTAAAAAGAGCATAGCATGATGAAAAAGACGCCAAACTTGACGAAAACTAAATGTTATCATCCAAATATTCATGTTATTATTTAGAGGAAAGATGAAATTATTTTTGCGGTATTTTTTTTAATCGTTCTGACCCCGTCCGAAATTTTCGTTAAAAATCTTTTTTTTTTTTTTTGAGTCAGCAAAATTGACAGATAATCTATTATGGCATCCATTTTTTTTCCATTTTATAAAAAAGATGAAAATCTCTTTTTGAAATTCTTTTAAAAATCAATTATCATTTTTTCAAAACTTATTTTAAGATAATCAGAAGTTATAATGTTTATTTAATATATTTTGAACCAAGATTGACTTAGCTTCTGCGCCCAAAAGATGTAATTTGAAAATAAAACAATGCAGGGCATAAACTTTCACGTCACTTGACAAGTGATGAATGACATAATGATGGATTTACGTGATCATAATTTGTTCTACGGAAGCCGAAAAGTGAAGTTCTTTACATTTAAGTGAACAAATTATTTACCAGCTTATTTTTTAGGAAAACTCTCAGTGCTCTAATTTTTTTTTTTTATTGTACTTAGCTTTCACCTTTACGTTTACGATGCTTTATGGAAAATATATTATAAAGAAATTAAAATAAGACTGTTAAGAGTGAGATTAAATTTCATATTTCATAAGAAAGGTATCTAATTAATTTATAGGTACGTTTCTTAAGAAATTTTATCAGAAGTGTACATAAAATACTTTAATTTTATGTACATTTATTACATTTTACTGTGTTATTTGAATTTCCATTCATTTTAATATTAATTTTAATATTTCATTTATGGAAAAATGTCATAACTGAGATTAATATAAAAATAAGATCATATAAATTTCATAAGATGATAGTGATAGTTGTAGGTACCCTTCTCAGTTGAAATTGAAAAATCAAATTAACTTCTCCACACGTGTTTCGCCAAAGTAAATCCCTTAACAGCGGAGAACAATGCTTAACTCAAATAACGAACTTAATTGTATTCTGGTTAATCTTCCGTACTTTATAATTACAGCCCCATTATAAACACAAAATTAGATTTCTTAATTACTGCGGATCTTCTGATTAGACAAAATGATACAATTTACAACGCGCTAAGAAACGAAATATTTCATAAGGACACTTATGAAACCCAATGCGGCTTTTAACTAATTTTATAATATTTTAACAACTTAAATGTAACAATCTATTATAATTAAAGAAATAACAAATAATTGTATTAAAAATTCATTTTTCATCGAAAAAATTTTTTGCTTTCAGAAAATATTGTCCATATTCATAAAAACAACTAAAAGCAAATAAAAGCATTCAAATTAAATAATATATTTGTTTTATTGAGTTTTGTATGTTACAATTCACAGCTGATTTCCACGTAGTGCGGATCCAGTTAAAACAAAAAAACATGATTTGCCTTCCTCAAAGCCTTGTGCTTTTAACTTGTGTAATCACTAAAACCTATGCGATCGAATTTCTAGCGTTTTCATAAAATTAGATATGGGGGTGGAAAATAAATCTAAAAAAATTTTTTTTTAACCACGACTTTAAAAAAAAAAAAAAAACTTATTTATAATAATTTCGGTGATCTGTAAATAGTTTCTGAAAGTTTCATTAACACCAGACAATTCTTTTTATTTTTGCAAGATTATCCAAAATTAATGAATTTAATTCACCGATTTGAAAGGAGCAAAACAAAAATGAATGCTTTAATGCAGCAAAATTAAAATAAACATACGACGTCTGAATTATTTAACCAAACATGCTTGAATGGAAATATCCTGCCTAAATATATATATATATATATATATATATATATATATATTATGTGCAATGATATTTCGGACAAGAAATAAGGGACATTTAGTACTTGTTTTCTCTTTCATAAGAAATTATCTAAAGAACGCATGTTACCAAAGAATTCGGAAAGAGACGTTGCCATAGACATTTGTCTCCAAGAAAATGTATCGAATTATTACAATAAACAATCAGAACAATAATCGAAGCAAGGAAAATAATTAAAAGACAGATTTGTCAGTGTGAAATTAAGTGCCATGAAAAATGAATACATGTGTTTAATTTTAAAAAATGGAAGTTTTTCTCAGGTTGTAATTTTTTTCTTTGCTGTCAGTTAATCGAAGGCAAATGAAACATACCCGAGATTTCAGAGGTCACAATATCTGCTACTCTCACTCTACAACATTGTGATAAGAAGTTTTCTTCATAATTCGCCTCCACAATTGAAACTAAAATCTGTATTTTGCTATCGACGAAAGTGCAACTGAAACCATGAATGTTTTCCCACTGCTTTCCACTGATTGACAAAATCATCGTTAACATCCTGAATCAGTTTGGCATTAATACGTTCCTCTTTTACTGTTATATGCGGAGGTGGGTAAGATTTCAATTTCGGAAAAGTGTTACCACTTCCACTCAAAAATCTAAATATGAAGATGGAATTTTTAGATCTCTCCTCTATATAAGAACAGGTTTTCACCAACTACAACAATTGTGATCTTACGAATTGTTCTGTAAAGATCTCCACACGAAATATTTGTTTCAACAATACTTCATTGATATCAAAATATCGAATTGTATCTTTCATCAACTGCCAGAGACAAACATATCCGATTGTATCGTGTTATAAAAGAAACTCATATTGATAATTTTCTAAACATTGTTAACATTGTATACCGGAATAAAAAAGTAAGTGGCCGACGACTTGTTTGTTAGCTTTTTCATTTGAATTTCTTTGATGAATTTATAAATTTTATTAGGTTTTCTATTTATTTTTTTTATTTATCTCTTTGCGGCTTCTTAATAATATTTCTCTCTTTTCTTTTTTGCAGTGCATCTTGTCAGGAATTATTCTGCCTTAGTCGTGATTATATTGGCTGCGTGTGTGTCACTCCACCATGGGGCACCAACACCGACTAGAGACGAAACAAACAGGAAAGACTTAAAAAGAGACATACATTTAGCCTCAGAAATCACCAAACTGACATTGACGGCAATAAATATTACATTTCATAATTACGTAAGTGTTTCCAATTCTTACTAAGATTTCACGGAATCATCTTTGACACTAAAACCTTTAAATTTTAAGTTTAATAAATTAATTCCAGGATTCGTTCATTTGAGACATAATCATAATTAAATATTTTACATAGATTTTTATATAAATTGCCAGATTCAATAATTTTGTGAAAATTGACTCTTTAATGTTTATATTGCATCTCCGCTTTCAATACTAAAAAACTAGAAAATATATTTGAAATATTTGCTTTTGTTTTGGTTGTAGTGTACACGCGTTCCACGGTTGTTCACCTCCGACTGCAACGAATTCATCAAAATGCTGAAGGCCAAATCTGATTGTCAAATGCCACAGACGCTCAACGAAAGTAAATTGAATTTTCAGGACGTCTCATCTGTTCAGGTAATTTTCCAATTCTTTACCGAATGATACAAGTAATTTTCCGAAATTCCATTTACTGTTTTGTATTTATGTTTACTTTCGTCAGAATCTTTCGGAGAAAACGAATTATATGGTAAATGACATATTTAAGTGAAAAATGTATTTTTGAAAAGATGTGTCAAATGCAATTTCGATATAGAATTTGGAGCACATAATATTTGTAAACACTTATTCTGAGCGTGCAGGAAATCTGATATCATAAAAAGATTTACAAATAAAAATATTTTAAACTCTTTATTCATTCATCAATCAAAAAAAAGATTTTAAATTTTAACAATTTAAAATTTAATTCCTTTCATTGATGTTGTTTAAAAAATTTCACGTCTTTATCTGATTTTATTTCAGGAAGCTATGAGCAACATGAGCCGAAAAGTTAGTCAATATTTGAATCTGGTAAAACAACATTTGGATATCGAATATAAAATTGTGTGTGAACCTGCAAGAAAAATCGAACTCGAATGTCATTTTCCAAAATTGTGTGCCACTCTTCCTGACACCAATGACGCCATCTTTTATTGCAATCTTCATACAACTTATACTTACATGGAAAACTTGAAGCTCCTTCTTCAATTGCCGGTGAGTTAACTATGTGTGAAAATAATTTCTATCATTTATGACCGCCTCATTAATTTACAAACTTCATTTCTTCCTTAAAATAATGGAACGGATTCAAATAGAAAATGGAAATTGTTTCCCAGTTTTACATTAGTTCTAATGACCTATGATATTCGATGTCCATTTTTTAATATGCGAGAATTTCATTTACGTTTTTCTTTCTTTTACAGATTTCAGATTCTGATCAGACAAATACTGATATGGACACTCAACTTGTTGTACCCCAAAACCTCCCAATTCTGTACGGCCGATGGTTAACCATGCTAACACTACAAACATCATATAATCAAGTACAGTTCATTCAAAAAACACTGACCTCAATGTCGAATGGGCTTTAGAAATGTGATGTAAACACAGAGAACAATGATACATGTGTGTCATTTCAACAAAGTGGAAGAGTTTTCGACTTCAGATACATACTTTTTATTTAAACACATTTATAATTGCTTTACATATTAATATTTTCTCGACTTCAGATGTATTCGATATTTTTTCATCAATAGAAAAATTATTAAAAAATCAAGATTTTTGTATTTACCAATTTGAAATCTAATTTTTACAAATTTCTGTTTTAATTCTTTTTCGTTCTTTTTCTCCTCGTCACTCGACACGATTTTCTAAATTTTTCAAATTGAAATAAATCTGTTTGTAAACGAAATGAGACGTTTTTTATTTCATTTTATTTTTTATTTTTCATTTTCAAATGTTTTATTTTTGAAATCTAAAAAGTGATTTTTTACGTTATTTTATCACTTCAACATATTTATCCTATGTAGTAAATTAATTAAGTCGAAATATACATTTTGACGTCGCAAATGCCCCTCATTAATGACAATACATGAATATAATCAGCGAAAATTCGGAAGTTTTACTTCATCTTTTTGATTTGATTTTCTAAGGTCGCTTTCAAATTACCGATATTTTTTTTTAAAAAATGTTTTTCTGAATTTATTACTGTATTTCTTTTACATTGCGTCAAGTTTTTTCTTAGGAGAAATAAAAATAATTTATTTCCACCGATATCTTTTTAGCCTTAATATCTATATCTACATCACTTCATCTACAGGATTACATCTTTTGAATTAAGAATAATTGTTTTAATTAATTCACTTACGTAACTTGAATGGTGAGAAATAAAGGTACAATATTAATGGTAACAATCTTTCTGGTTTTTATATATATAATATATATATATATATATATATATATATATATATATATATATATATATATATATATATATATATATATATATATATATATATAAATATATATATATATATATATATATAAAATTAATATGGATTTTTTTCCACTTAACTCGTGTTTACTTCGCAGTTTCATGGCTATATGTGTGTAACCACTCATCAGAACAGAATTAATCTGCCGCTATTTCTTGGTTCTCTTGTTCTTTTATTGGTGTGGATGAGTCATCTGTTTCCTTTTAATCTTTGGTGGCTGTTAATTGATTATCGATTTCTCTTCTTCTTTCCTATCACTTCTTTTTTTTTAATTTTTCTCTTTTTATGTTTAAAAAAATACAGCGGCAGATTCATATATTTAGTTAAAAAAAATACATTTTCCATATTGATTAACATTCTATCTCTGTCTCCGATAGTGAGCACACTAGAGCAAAGTCCACATGCCTGAAATACCTCCTTATCAGCAAACCAATGAAAAATCAGCAATTTTCACTTCAAAAATAGTATTAATAGTATTAAAATAGTATATCAAATTAACATACACACACTCTATATCCCATTCTTTTTCTCTCTCTCCCTGTTTCTCTGTCTCTCTCCCTATATATGTAGATATATATATATATATATGAACAAAGACTAAATATCTATGTATCTATATCTATATATCTATATATATATATATATATATGAACAAAACTAAAGCAAAACCTATCTAATTTCAAATGTCAAATGCATTTCGTTCTATATTTTAATCTTTAACTAATTCATTTTATATGACACCTGAGAAAATGATCTTCGACATCACATATTTTATAGAACTTAATAGGTCAAAAATATTGTTTCTTGAAGCGACTTTTGAATCTCTAATATCAAGCTAAGACACAACACAACATTCAATTTCAAGTTAAGTGACTTCTCATTCTTCATCTGCCTTTTCCGCTCAGGTTGTAGGCGAGCCTGTCTCTCCCCAATTTTTATTCCTGCTAATACCAAATTAAACATCTAAACTCAACTTAAGTGTCTATTGATCAACTAAACACAAGTGAATTCTTCCTCTTCGGGACGTAGACGTTCATGGCTCTTCACCATTTCTATAATCATGCCAAAATACAATTGATCATCTACAGTCAAACTAAGATTCAAATATCTAACATCAAATATCTAGCGCTAAATAAATTGATTCCTTAACACGTCGGATTTTTCTCTGCATTCATATTTCATTCTTTTTTAAGTTCCTCAATATTTCTTCGGCGCGTCTGATAGACAACTGATTTCAAATGGACCCACAGAAAAAAAAATCCTAGGGTGTTATTTCTGGTGACGACGGTGATCACTCAACAAAAACTTTTCGACCTATACATTAACTTGAAAAATATTCGCCATCTTCCCGATCATAAACATGCTGTCGTAGAGAAATGTGCAAAAACTTACAAGGATATTGTGTATGAATATGGAGTAATATTATTTGTGATATGGACCTTATTTAAAATCCTGTTTTTCGTTGAATTTTTAACATAATCTTCTTTCAGGAAGTGGGCAATCATAACTTTCATTGTTTTGATTTATTTCTACATGAACATCTTGCGAATTATGGCAGAGTGTTTTCACGTTGACTTCTCCACTGATTTAAATACAGAGACTTCTGTTTAAGTAGCAAGCAACGATGCCGAGAGAACCAAAATTACCCTGTTATTATGAAAAAAAAGAGATACGCTCATGCTTTTCAAAAGTGAATACAACAGACAAAGCCGAAAATTGAACCTCGCTCCTGATTCATTATCTCCTGTGATAACCATTACGCCAATCGGATATTGACACTGGAATGGATGCTTGAGCATTTGCTGTAAGCCGACTATCTTCCGTGGATGTTTATTCTTGTGTTTAAAGTGAGATGCAGTCTTAGAGTGAGGCAGTTTAAAATGTTGTCAATATCTGTGTGAGAGAGTTTGTACCTATTTGTGCGTGAGTGCGTGCGCTCGTGTGAGTGAGAGTGAAAGAAATAGAAATAATTTGTTTGTGCTAATGTGTTTTACAAAGAGCAAAGACAATGAAAGGAACAATTCAGATGAAAAGAAGCGTAGTAAATTTCTCTAGTAAGCGCCGTTCATTCATGAGAAGGAAAAGTGTTTTATCGGTGAAACTGACGCTAGAAGTGATGGCACTGAGGCTGATATTAGAGCAGGAGGGGCTCCTCTTAACCAATCAGATTATAGGGTTCTACTTTCTAGTCCTTCTGAACATTGCTGTTTTAAGCCATTTGACTTCGTCACTTATCAACCAGTTTTACTGGTTTTATTCTCAGCTAACTGTGATTATCTGAGGCATATCAACCAATTAAGCGACCATGAAAGCTCTCATCCTCATTACAAATCTTTCACTTTCTCGTGTCTTGCAGACGAAAACAAAAATCCATTATTTTTCTCCAAACAGAAGTTTTATTTTACCCTAAATGAAAGTACAACTAAATTCAACAGACAATTTTCCATCAATTTTTCACATGACAAAATTCATTCTAAATATGAACTGACAAGTTTTCTCCTCCTGAATCCATTCGAAAGCACATTTCTTTCTTTCATTGAACTTTCTAAATCAGGTCATCTAATATTATGATTCGAAATTAATAAACTTTTCCATATTTCAAATTGATAACGTATATTTCATCAATTTCAAAAGAGATTTAATTTCTTAGTCAATTTGCAAAAATCTCTGATCGAAAAATTGTCTCCCCAAATAATTGTTTAATATAAAAGATGAATTTAAGCATAACTTATGTATTCACCACACTACCAGTATTGAGCCAGGCACAACGTTATACTGTAATGGTTTTATAGTGTCCTTAACATAATAACAAATTTTACTAGCAGTAATTTCGTTAAAAAATACAATGAATTTAATGAAAGAGAATTAAACGAATCTCAATATGAATCTGAAAGATGGAAACATTTATTTTGTAAAACATTTCAACACTGAACAATTTATAAAAAGAATCACTTGAAAACCCGAATACGTAAGTTAAAAGTGGCTTGGCTTTTCGTGATTAAAATGTGGAAGTTTGTGTGTGTGTGTGTGTGTGTGTGTGTGTGTGTGTGTGTGTGTGTGTGTGTGTGTGTGTATCTGCGTGTTGTGTGTGTTTCTGTGTGTGCACGAGCGCGCATGGCACTGAGTGGGAGAAAGAAATAATTTCGTCCTCTGATGGACTTTATAAAGGCAAATGTAGGTATTATTGTTTTAATGGAATGTCCCACACTCCCTATTGCCTATGTGGACTGACTATATCAGTGGCTAGATATGGTGGGCACAGGATATACCTGGGGGTTTGCTTGGGGAATTAATAGCCTGCCACCCAATTCCCTGTCTTTCAGTAGTGTATTCTCTTTTACTATATACCTTTCTTCTTTCATCAACGCACGTGTTGCTGTTCCTTCACTTGAGTACAACTTTTGTCTGTTTGTAACCTATTTAAGGATACATCAATTATCTCTTGCAATAAGTATATATAATAAAAATTAAGATGTTGTTTGTTTTTCAAAATTTTGAAATTTAAGAGACGCTCATGAACATTGATCACATGATTTAAAAGGTTTAAAAAAATCATGGCGGTTGTTGAGTGATGCAATTTAATGTCAAATAAAGTGAGTAAATAATGTTGTTGTCGAGTAAATGATGTTGTTGAATTTTAATTACTTTAGTGTGGGATAAATTTATCTATTATATATTTTAAATAACACAAGGTTGTTTGTTTAACCATCTTTTAATTTTTAATTCTTTTATACTAATATTTTTATTAGGAAGTTTTTCACATATCTTTATATATATATATATATATATATATATATATATATATATATATATATATATATATTGCACTCTCCAGTAGGATTCGAATCTGCGTCCTCCTTTGCAGGAGAAACCGTCGTTAGATCCGACTGGCTTTAAGTAACCTCAGCCCAAAAAGCGTCGTGAACAAACAATTTTTTTATTTTCCCATTAAGTGCATGTTCTTCGTTGAGATATTCGAAAGTTCATAACTGCTCAGATTCGTATCCGAAATGTAAATAGAGAAAAAAAATAATGGATTTTTACGTATTGCTCCAACCCAACATATTTTTATTAATTTTAGCGTTTTTTTTTTTCTAGTGGATACACATATTATGATAGACGTTCAGTTTATTTCAAACTCTATTAAATTTCAACCGACTTGAACATTTGAGAAGACTTAAATACAGAAAATGAGTCTACCATCTGAATTCGAACCTGCCGGAGAAAAATATATTTATTACTAGACTATGTGCAATGGTATTTTGGACAGGTAATAACGTTTTGTACTTGATTTACTTTAACAAAAATATCGAAAGAAGGCATGTTACTAAAAAATTCGGAAAGACACTTCGCCATAGGCATTTTACCTTCAAGAAAATGTGTCGAATTATTACAAAAGTGAATCAGAACATCAATCGAAGTAAGGAAATTAATTAAAGAAGAAATATTAACAGATATTTTGAAAAAAATTAAGTGATACAGAATGATGTAATTTAATGACTATATATATATATATATATATATATATATATATATATATATATATATATATATATGTATGTATATGTATATGCTAGTTTTGTATCCGAAATGTTAACAAAGGAAAATTAATGGATTTTTATGTTTTGCCTCGACATATTTTTATTACGTTGATCGTTAATTTTCGTGGATACCAATATTATAATAGACGCTCCGTTTATTTCAAACTCTATTTAATTTCATCAATCTAATTGAACATTTGAGAAATCTTAAATAAAAAATGAGTCCTTCCTCAGAATTCGAACCTGCCTTGCAAATTCCAGGAGAAAAATATATTTATTACTAGACTATGTGAAATGATATTTTGGACAGGAAATGAAGGATTTATCGTACTTGTTTTCTCTTTAACAAGAAATTATCTAAAGAGCGCATATTACTAAGGAATTCGAAAAGACACTTTGCCATATGCATTTACCTTGAAGAAAATGTGTCGAATTAATATAAAAGACAATCAGAACATCAATCGAAGAAAGGAAATTAAATAAAAAAAAAACATTAACAGATTTGTCTGGGTAAAATTAAGTGCAATGAAAAATAAATACATGTATTTCATTAAAAAGAAATGGAAGTCATTCTCATGTAAGTTTCGCTTCTTTGCTGAGTTAATTGAAGTCAACTGAAACATCCAAGATGTAAACGACCATTCTGACTGTACAACTTTGACAGGAACTATACATAAAATTCGCCTCCGCACATGAAACTAAAATCTGTAATTTTCTATCGACGAAAGTGCAACTGAAAACACGAACGTTTTCCCACTGCTTTTTTACTTGACAAAAGTCGTCTTCAACATCCTGAATCATTTTGGCATAAATACGTTCTTCTTTTACTTTTATATACGGAGGTGGGGAAGATTTCAATTTCGGAAAAGTGTTTCGACTTCCACTCAAAAATCTAAATATGACAATGGATTTTTCAGATTTGTCCTCTATATAAGAACAGATTTTCACCAACTCTAAACATTGCGATCTTATAAACTGATCTGTAAAGTTCTCCGCTCGAAAGAATTGTTTCAACAATACTTGCTTGATATCAACGAATTGACTTGTATCTTTCATCAACTGCTAGGGACTAACATATCCTATCACATCGTGCTATAAAAGAAAATCGTATTCAACGTTTACTAATCATCGTTAACATTGTATACAGGAAGAATAAGTAAGTAACCGATAAGTTTCTTCATTTTTTGTCACTTGAATTCTATTCATGATGCTATAACTTTTATTAATTTTTGTATTTATTTCTTTATTTATCTCTTTGAAGATTTCTGAATGATATTTCTCTCTTTTCTTTTTTAAAGTGCATCTTGTCAGAAGTCATTCTACCTTTGTCGTGATTGTATTGGCTGCGTTTGTGTCACTCATCCATGGGGCACCAACACCGTCTACAGACCAAACAAACAGGAAAGACTTAAAAAGAGACATACATTTAGCCTCAGAAATCACCAAACTGACATTGACGGCATTAAATATTACATTTCACAATTACGTAAGTGTTTCCCATTCTTACTAAGATTTCACGGAATCATCTTTGACACTAAAACCTTTAAATTTTAAGTTTAATAAATTAATTCTAGGATTCGTTCATTTGAGTCTTAATCATTGATTAAGAATTTTACATAGATTTTTATATAAATTGCCAGATTTAATAATTTTGTGCAAATTGACTGTTTAGTTTTTATATTGCATCTCTGCTATCAATGCTAAAAAACTAGAAAAGATATTTGAAATATTTGCTTTTGTTTTGTTTGTAGTGTACACGCGTTCCACGGTTGTTCACCTCTGACTGCAACGAATTCGTCAAAATACTGAAGGCCAGAGCTGATTGGCAAATGCCACAGACGCTCAACGAGGGTAAATTGAATTCTCAGGACGTATCAGCTGTCCAGGTAATTTTCCATTTCTTTACCGCAAGATACAAGTAATTTTCAGAAATTCCATTTACTGTTTTGCATTTATCTTTACTTTCGTCAGTATCTTCTAGAGAAAACGAATTATATGGTAAATGACATATTTAAGTGAAAAATGAATTTTTGAAAAGATGTTTCACATGCAATTTCGATATAGAATATGTTTCTGAATTTGTAGCACATAATATATGTAAACTCTTATTCTGAGCGTGCAGAAAATCTGATATCATAAAAAGATTTACAAATAAAAATATTTTAAACTCATTATTCATTCATCAATCGAAAAAAAGATTTTAACATTTGACAATTTAAAATTTAATTCCTGTCATTAATAATGTTTTTAAAATTTCACATCTTTATCTGATTGTATTTCAGGAAATTATGAGCAACATGAGTCGAAAAGTTAGTCAATATTTGAATCTGGTAAAACAACATTTGGATATCGAATATAAAATTGTGTGTGAACCTGCAAGAAAAATCGAAATCGAATGTCATTTTCCAAAATTCTGTGCCACTCTTCCTGACACCGATGACGCCATCTTTTATTGCAATCTTATTACCACTTATACTTACATGGAAAACTTGAAGCGCCTTCTTCAATTGCCGGTGAGTTAATTATGTGTGAAAATAATTTCTATCATTTATGACCGCCTCATTAATTTACAAACTTCATTTCTTTCTTAAAATAATGGAACGGATTCAAATAGAAAATGGAAATTGTTTCCCAGTTTTACATTAGTTCTAATGACCTATGATATTCGATGTCCATTTTTTAATATGTGAGAATTTCATTTACGTTTTTCTTTCTTTTATAGATTTCAGATTCTAATCAGACAAAGGCTGATATGGACACTCAACTTGTTGTACCCCAAAACATCCCAATTCTGTACGGCCGATGGTTAACCATGCTAACACTACAAACATCATATAATCAAGTACAGTTTATTCAAAAAACACTGACATCAATATCGAATGGGCTTTAGAAATGTGATGTAAACACAGAAAACAATGATACATGTGTGTCATTTCAACAAAGTGGAAGCGTTTTCGACTTCAGATACATACTTTTTATTTAAACACTTTTATAATTACTTTTCGTATTAATATTTTCTCGACTTCAGATGTATTTGATATTTTTATCATCTATAGGAAAATTATTTTTAAAAAAATTTGAAAACTAATTTTTACGAATTCTGTTTTAAAACTTTTCATTTTTTTCTCTAAATTTTCAATGAGAAATAAATCTGTTTATAAATAAATCTGTTTGTAAACGAAATGCGACTTTTTTATTTCATTTTATTTTTATTTTTCATTTTCAAATGTTTTATTTTCGAAATCTAAAAGATTTCTTACGTTATTTTTATCACTTCAACATATTTATTACTGTATTGCTTTTTACATTTCGTCAAGTTTTTTTCTCAGGAGAAATAAAAATAATTTATTGGCGCCGATATCATTTTAGCCTGAATATCTATATCTACATCACTTCATTTACAGGATTACATCTTTTGCCTTAAGAATATTTATTTCAATTAATTCACTTACGTAACTTGAATGGTGAAAAATAAATATACAATATGATTGGGAACAATCTGTACTGGTTTATATATATATATATATATATATATATATATATATATATATATAATTATTATATGGATTTTCCCACTTAACTCGTGTTTAATTCGCAGTTTCATCTTTTACTTTTTCTACTTCATGTGACACCAGAAATAATGATCTTCGACATCACATATTTTATAGAACTTAACAGATCGAAAATATTGTTTCTTCGACAGTTGAATCTCTAACATCAAGCTAAGACACAACTCAACATTTCATTTTCAAGTTAAGTGACTTCTTCTCATTTACCATGTGTCTTGTCCGCTCAGGGTGTAGGCGAGCATGGCTCTCCCCAATTACTAATTTTAAGCTAATACAAAATTGAACATCAAATGTCATGTTAACTGACAATTGAACAATTAATCACAAGTCAATTCTTCTTCTTCGGGACGTAGGCGATCATGGCTTTTCACAATTTCTAAGATCAAGCCAAAATACAATTGATCATCTGCATTCAACTGAACATCTGATATCTAGCACTAAATAAATTGATTCCCTAACAAGTCGGTGAGTTTCCTCTGCATTCATATCATTCTTCATCTGCCTTTTCCAGCTCAGGTTGTAGGCGGCCTGTCTCTCCCCAATTTTATTCCTGCTAATACCAAATTAAACATCTAAACTCAACTTAAGTGACTATTGATCAACTAATCACAAGTGAATTCTTCCTCTTCGAGACGTAGACGTTCACGGCTCTTCACCATTTCTATAATCATGCCAAAATACAATTGATCATCTACAGTCAAACTAAGATTCAAATGAACATCAAATATCTAGCGCTAAATAAATTTATTCCTTAACACGTCGGAGATTTTCTCTGCATTCATATTTCATTCTTTTTTAAGTTCCTCAATATTTCTTCGGCGCGTCTGATAGACAACCGATTTCAAATGGACCCATACAAAAAAAATCCTGGGGTGTTATTTCTGGTGACGACGGTGATCACTCAAAAAAAAACTTTTCGACCTATACATTAACTTGAAAAATATTCGCCATCTTTGATCATAAACATGCTGTCGTGAGAAATGTGCAAAAACTTACAAGGATATTGTGTATGAATATGGAGTAATATTATTTGTGAGATGGACCTTATTTAAAATCCTGTACAGTTTTTCGTTTGAATTTTTTAACATAATCTTCTTTCAGGAAATGGGTAATCATAACTTTCATTGTTTTGATTTATTTCTACATGAACATCTTATAAATTATGGCAGAGTGTTTGATGTTGACTTCTCCACCGATTTAGATTCAGAGACTGTATGCCGAGAGAACCAAAACTACCCTGTTATTCAACCCAGAATTAGGAGGAAAAGAGATAGGTTTATGCCTTTCATAAAGGAATTACTGCGAATGTCAATGCAACAGTCAAGGTCGAAAATTAAACCTCGTTCGCTAATTCATTTTCTCCCACGATAACCATTACACCAATCAGTCATTGACACTGGATTGGACACGTGAGCATTTGCTATAAGCCGACTATCTTACGTGTACGATTTATTGAGATGCAGTCTTACAGTGATGCAATTTACCATATTGTAAGTATCTGTGTGTGTGTTTGTGCCTATTTGTGCATGTATGAGAGTCAGTGAGCGAGAGTGGTTGCGTGTGTGCTTATTTGTGCGTCTCTCTTTATGTGTGTGTGTGTTTGTGTGTGTGCGTGCGTGCGTCTGTGTGTGTGTGCATGCGTGCGCTCGTGTGAGTGAGAGGAAAAGAAATAGAAATAATTTGTGTGTGTGTGCTAATGTGTTTTACAAAGAGCAAAGCCAGTGAAAGGAACAAGTCAGATGAAAAGAGGCGTAGTAAATTTCTCTAGTACTCGACGTTCATTCATGAAAAGTAAACAGTGTTTTATCGGTGAAACTGAAATTAGCAGTGATGGCAATTGACAATTGATTTTTGCACCTTTAACCAATCAGATTATAGAGGTCTACTTTTTAGTCCTTCTAAACGCTGCTGTTTTAATCCAAAAAAAATTTCATTCCGTCACTCATGAAGCAGTTTTATTGTTTCTTTTTATTCTCAGCTAACTGTGATTATCTGAGGCATATCAACCAAATTTAGCGACCATAGGGACCTCCACTTTTTTTTCGGCAAAATTTTGATACCTATCCTTAAAATAAATTTTAAAAATGAAAAAAATTTAAGATTTCATTTTAGCTTTAATTGAAAGTTTAATCATTAAATTTATTATTTCCATTAAGTAAACAATTCTAGTGTATTTCAGATAGAAACTATATACATTGGAATGTCAAATTTAGTATTGGATTTTTTAAATTTTCTTAAAAATCCGGCCATTTTCTTAATTTTAAGAAATTTGTAAACAAACACAAATTTATCGATTTTAAAAATATTTAAAAAAGTTTCTGACACGTTATTTTAGTAAAATTAGAAAATTTAATGTTAAATTAATCTGATTTAAAAAAGAATTATTACTTACTTATAGCATAAAAAATAATATACAACAATTATTAACGATTGGTACTGTTGTTTTTATCCAATATTTGATCTACGTGTTGATTGACGAGTGACGACAGCTACTACGGATGACCCCAAATGAAAATTATTAGAAATCCGAGTAAACGCTTTTTTTTTAGAATAAAGGGACAAAACTCTATAATAATGGCAATAAAATAAAATAATTTTTTAAACGAAAAAATTAAAATTTAGATAAAAATTCTTTAAACTTTTTTTTAATTTTTATTTTTTTGATAATTTTCTTTAAACTTTTTTTTATAATTATTTAGATAATTCTTTAAAAAAATTATTATTTGATAATTCTTTTTTTTTATTAATTTCTGCAAACACGTTAACGATTATTATCTAAAACTGGACATTGGAAATATTTGAGGTGCCAGACGACAAAATCATTGATTTTTAAGGATTATGTACGTATACATTTCCATACAACTAAATTATGAACGTTTTTCAATAAAATTTTTTTTTTAAAATTATTTAAAAAATTTGTGGGTAAACGATTTTGTTATGTGCTTTAAAAGTTCGATTTGTAAATTTACATTTTTCATTAACGTTAAAATTGCATTAGTAAAATAAAGAATTTTAAAAAAATTTCGTTAATGAAAAACTTTTTTTAAAATTAAATTTCATCAGAAAGAAAATTTTTATTTCTTCACAAAATAATGTCCTTTTATATAATTATCTACAAAAAATATTTAAAAAAGCTTTTCTAATTAATTAAATGTCATACTTTTTTTACATTTTTTTATTTACAATTCAAATTTGATTTTCTATAAATAATTAAAAAAAAAAAAAAACTGGTGATTTATTTTCTACAAACATTCCTGTTTATAACTAAAAAAAATCGAGGGAAAAAATTTAATTTCTTGAAATTTCTTGAAAATAATATGTAAGTGGGTGAAAAATATGTTTTTAAAAAAATCTCTTTTTAACAAGATTTTTAAAAAAAAAATTTTCAAAATGAATTTCATTCATTTCTGAATAAGTCCTGAAAATTTCATTAAAATCCGACAATTATTTTATTTTTGCAAGAATTTCCAATTCAATATGTGTTTTCAACGGAAAAAGCGCAAAATAAAACAAACCTTTTTTAAACTGTTTTGTCGTAAAAAAACAATTAAACAAAATTTCGAACGTTATAAGAAAAAAAAAAAAAAATAATAAAAAATAGTTTTCCTCTTCATAACAACATAAACAACATAAACATTTTTTCGTTGATTTAAATTTTTCATCATGATATGCCGATTTTTTTTTCAATCTATCCTCAGAAATCTTTTTTTCTCGTGAAAATCTAAAATCATTATTTTAATCCAAATATGTATTTTCAAGATTTAAAAATTACAAGACAACAGATAATTTTCCTTCAATACATGAATTAATTCTGAATATGAACTAAATATCATTAATATTCCATTATGATTAAAAATTGTTGACTTTTTAAAAAAATTCCAAATCAAATCCTTTCTTTCATTCAAAATCTAAATCATAAAAATCATTATGAAGTAAAATAAAACAAATAAATGTTGCGGACCTTAATTTAAAATTTTTGACATAATGTCACCCATCAAAAATTTTTCATGTTTTTTAGGTAATTAAAATAGTTGAAAAAATTAATGGGAAAAGGGTTTCGCAGGCGGGCATATGACCAATAATTTATGACCCCTAGTTTTGTCCCCCCGTCAGAAATTTTCTAATAAATTGTCGAAAAAATTTGTGAGTAGGAAAAATAGCAATGTTTTCAGCTTTCATGTATTTCAGTTGCTACAATCTTGGTTACTAACAAGAGACATTGTTGTAACATTTTATCAGATGATATGGTGTTTTAACTCTGCATCATTAATAACAACAAAGCGAAATACGAAGCCAAAAGTGCAACAATTTCAGTCTTGCCTGTGTATCAATTCGCTGAGATAAATTTTCCAGAAGTGAGTGATATACTTTTGAATATAAATCTAATAATATTGGGACGATTAATCGGAATTGAGAATCAGAAAAATTGGAACTTTTGAGGTATCGGAAAATTTGAAAAATTTTCCGATTTTTCCGAAAAACGACGATTTTTAAATTTTTAATTTAATTTTCCATTATTGGTACTAATGATAAATATTTATTGTTTTTAAATTATCACTAAAACTAAAATCATAATAACATCAAAATACGATGTAAATTTATTTTACTTGTATAAATGAAAAAAAAAAATAAACTTTGCATAAATTCTCTAGGTAACCTTTTAAAAGAATGCAGTTGATTTACAATGTTCCGAAAAAATGCTTAAAAATTAAATAGAACATTTTTGTCAAGAAAAATACTTTCAAACATCATTGATAATTAAATGGTAACCCAGAAAATGATGCAACGGAAAATTGGACACAGGAAAATTAGCAACAGAAAATTATGTCAACAAGCCAGTCGAGACTGTCGGATCTGGCTGTGCTGTCCATTGAAAACGAGTTTACAAGACAAACAGATTTTGACGATGTCATTGACCAGTTTGCCACAATGAAAACAAGAAAACATTCATTCTAAAACCATAGTATCGAATTCATTCTTTTTGAGTATTGCCGTGTTTTGTATTTAGTTGTTCTGAAAGTGAACAGTTGCATTTTAAAAAATCTTTTGATTTGAACTGATTATTTTGTGGTATTGGATTTTGTCTTGGATCATACATGTAAACAGTAACGTACCGGTCAGTAGAGTAAAGTAGAGGTAGAGCATGTATGAAAATTTAAATACAGCTAACCATTCAGCATAAGGTGAATCGGGTCATTGGGGTGACATTTGAGCGGACATTGGGGTGACGTTTACTCTAGCTACGCCACTGTGTTTATGCCCGGATGTCATTTGCGACAAGAATTTGATCCTGGCACCATTGCTTCAATAATTGAGCACCGTGGATGGTTTTTTCCTTTCATCGGTACAATACGTGCAGTTGTGATAGAACGAACGAACGAAGCGAGTACAAATCTTCTGTTTTTCTGAAACCGGTGTTTGGGAAGAAACGCCCAATTTGAAATCACGTCCCACAACAGAGTCGGTCTTCTTTTTTTACACACCTACTTATTCTTATTGGCATTTTTCAGTCGGCTTAATGTTCTTATCTTTATTAAAAACATTTTGTTGTTTTGTATAAAAACAAATTTCTTAATTTATTAACAAAAAACGAGATATCCTTAAACTTTTGAATTTTTTTACTTAAATTAAATAAAATTTCCGAATTTGATTGAAGGTTTTTATTGACAGACATCTGAAGAAACATTGCAAAAAAATATTGGGTTGTGATAACAGGTAATTACTCATTTATTGAAGGAGTAAAAAAAAATTTTTGTTTTTTGATTTCTCGAATGACAAAATCTTGAATCTTTGGATAAAACTGAAAATAAAATTTGTAGATTAGGTGACATTCTTCAACGATAAAATCGGTAACCAACTGATGCTGGTAATATTTTTCAACACGTTTTAATAATATGCCAAAATTAATTTTTACTTATATTTACCCTTATTAAAACAAAATAGATATAATTTGTTTGTTTGTTTGGTTTTTTAATGCAAACAAAAAAAAAAAAAAGGCAATATATTTTTTTTATTTATAAAATCTAAAAAGGTAAGACTAAAAGCATTTGATTACCACACTATCTTTTAATTTTTTTTTTTATCCCTCAAGCAATCATTCAAGCACGCACATTTATTTACAGACGATTGAGAACAAGAGAAAGAGGATGTGTATTCGGAAAGGATACAATTTTCAATCAGGGAATTCAAATGGGTTTTTTTGACATTGCAGTTGAATATTTGAAGATTAAAGACATTTCAAATAACTTTACTATTCAAATTTCCCACAGACGGGAAGTGAGGGAGAAGAAATATTTGATAAGAAAGAGTGCTGAAACCGTTTTAAATGAGAATGAGACCAATATGCCAGAAAATGTAGCTCGAATTTAAAAATAGAAAAAACAGCGAAATAGCTCGCCGGAACAATATGTGAAGATATTTGTTGAAAGATAAGGAGTAGCACGTCTGTGGGAACAGCGATTTTAAACTAGAAAAGATCACGGCCTATCATCTTGCATATTAGTAAAAAAAAAAAAATGTCCATTTTAGCTAAAGACCATATAATGACACAATATAAATTATTTGTTTTTTTTTTAAATTTAAAAATGGATACTGCCTTTCAATTAATTTTGTTAAACTTCTATTTCAAAATATTTTATGTCGGTTTATATACTAGTTAAAAAGCAACACAGTGTTTCATCCAGCTCCTAAAAGACGAAAAACGAAAGGTACAAATTTGGTTTTACGGCATATCAACCCAAATGGGTTACTTTAATCGATTTTTTTTATTGTTGGTAATATTTTTTAAAATCAATTTTTCAAATATTTTTCCTTCAAAATTCTATTTCTGGTATTTTTTTTTCAAATATGTTTTATTCTATCGTTTTAAACAAAATATATATCTGGTAATATATATTGGATTTTTTTTCAAAAATTTATTCTTGGTAATGTGTTTAAAAAAATTCAATCATTCAATATTTTTTTTACAAAGTATTTTTGGTATTAAAACCTATTTTTAAATTTCCTGGTGTTTACCCCAGTTACAATACCATTGAATAAGGTTTTGCATCTTGATTATGTATTACAAATTATGAATTTTACATGACATTTTTTTTTCTATATGGGTGAAGTGTCCATCATTTCTATGTACTTTCAGAAAAATTAGCGTTTTGTTACCACTTCTTTTTGTTTCTACTTTGTTTTATTTTGCAAATTAGTTTTACCATTCGGTTCTTTTTTAATGAACTTTGTCTGGAAAATTTTTCCCTACATTTTGCTTTTAGAATTTGTTCCTCTCTGTCCATTTTCCTTGGTTCTTCAATAACCGTTAAAAATTTATTTTGTATTTTTTCATTCTCTTGAGATTATTTTTGATTTCTATTTTGGATCTTTTTTTTTTTCGCTTTTTTTCGGGTTTAATAGTTAAATATGTAGAGTCATTTTTTGTTTAAAATTGACATTATAAAATTTTTTCCATTAGGTTTTTTTAATGTTCTTTAAATAGATGATGACCATTCCTTGTTTGTGATGAGCTAAAGTTTTGTTCCTCTATGTCCATTTTCTAAAAATTTAAAAAAGTTTTTATTTTTTTATGTACCTTTTGATTCTCTTGAGAAAGTTTAGAAGTTTCTATTTCTTAAATTTTTGTACTTTTGGTTTGGAATTATATATTTAATATTTTTGTACATGTAGAGATTTTTTTGTTTGAGGTTTGACGGGACAGGATTATTTTTTTTGAAAGGAGTTAATTTAAAAGTGATGTGAGACATTTTCGTTTTAAAAACCCTACCCAAAATTTAATTTCAAGGAACGCTATTCCATAAAGGGACTAATCCCATTCGTCCTAATCCGCCAAGGCTACACAGTATGTGATGAGAGGGGAGGATATTTTTGAAGAATTTTTTAATGAAAATTTGTGTCCCATTTCTAAAATTACCTATCATCCCAAATAAGTCCTGATGTGATTTTTCAAAAAAATGGATTAGGCTGTTCCATCTGCCCGTTATTCCAGGTAGGGAAAATTTCCAAAACTCCTGGTTTTTTTATACCAGATCAGGCTAAAACTCAATACAAGGATTCTGTCCCCAGGCATCACGTTTCGCCACCCACGGCAAACTAAAATGGCCCCATTTAGGGGACATTCTAAATTTTTTGAAATCGGGTTTAACCAAAGTTTGTAACTTTATATACTACAATTTGCGTTGATGGTAAATTTTAAAAAAAAAAAAAAAAAAAAAAAAAAAAAACATCTTTATAATAATTAGTATTCCAACTCCAGATTTGTGGGGAAATGATAAAAACTGGGATTTGGGGCATATCACCCCGGGTGGTATCCCCTTTTTAGCAGCAATAAGAGGCGGTTTTCCTCAAAAGAAATCAGATGTCTGGATGCAGTTTATCTAGGTACTTCCACCAGATCGCTAAAAAAGAGCATAGCATGATGAAAAAGACGCCAAACTTGACAAAAAACAAAATTTTATCGTCTAAATGTTTATGTTATTATTAAGAGGAAAGATCAAAGTATTTTTGGGGGTATTTTTTTACATTTTTTAATCGTTCCTAGCACGTCCGAAATTTTCGTTAAATTTTTTTTTTTTTTTTTTGAGTCAGCAAAATTGACAGATAATCGATCATGGCAACCATTTTTTTTTCCATTTTTTGAAAAAAATGAAAATCTCATTTTGAAATTCTTTTACAAATCAGTTATCATTTTTTCAAAATTTATTTTAAGAAAATCAGAAATTATAATGTTTATTTAAAATATTTTGAACCAAGCTTAACTTAGCTTCTGTGTCGGAATGATATAATTTGAAAATAAAATAAAGCATGTCATAACCTTTCGCCTCAATTGACAGGTGATGAATGACATATTGACGGATTACGTGAGGATAATTTGTTCTACGGAAAGAGAAAGTGAAATTATTTACATTTAAGTGGATAAATCATTTACCTCCTTATTTTTAAGGAAAACTTTCAGCGCTCTAATTTTTTTTTGTTTTTTTGTACTTAGCTTTTACCTTTACGTTTACGATGCTTTATGGAAAATATATTATAAAGAAATTAAAATAAGACTGTTAAGAGTGAGATTAAATTTCATAAGAAAGATATCTAATTAATTTATAGGTACCTTTCTTATGAAATTTTATCAGAAGTGTACATAAAATACTATAATTTTATGTACATTTATTACATTTTACTGTGTTATTTGTATTTCCATTCATTTTATTATTAATTTTGATATTTCATTTATGGAAAAATATCATAACTGAGATTAATATAAAGATAAGATCATATAAATTTCATTTGATACTTGTAGGTACCCTTCTCAGTTGAAATTGAAAAAAATCAAATTAACTTCTCCACACGTGTTTTAGCAAAAGTAAAGGCCTTAACAGTGGAGAACAATGCTTAACTCAAATAACACAACTTAATTGTATTCTGGTTGGTCTTCCGTATTTTATAATTACAGCCCGATTATAAACACAAAATTACATTTTTAATTACTGCGGATCTTCTGATTAGTCAAAATGATACAATTTACAACGCGCTAAAAAAAGATCTATCTCATAAGGACACTTACGAAAGTGAATGCGGTTTTTTAACTAATTTTATAATATTTTAACAACTTAAATGTAAAAATCTATTATAATTAAAAGAAATAACAAATAATTGTATTAAAAATTCATTTTTCATCGAAAAAATTTTTTTGCTTTCAGAAAATATTGTCCATATTCATAAAAAAACAACTAAAAGCAAATAAAAGCATTTGAAATTAAATAATATCTTTGTTTTATTGAGTTTTGTATGTTACAATTCAGAGCTGATTTTCAGGTAGTGGGGTATTTAAAAAAAAAAAAAAAAAAAAACATGATTTGCATTCCTCAAAGCCTTGTGCTTTTAACTATTGTAATCACTAAACCTGACGCGATTGAATTTCTAGAGTTTTCATAAAATTAGTTATGGGGGGGGGTAATATAAAAAAAAATATTTCTGCCATACCATGAAAAAAAAAAAAAAAAATATTTATAATAATTTCGATCATCTGTGAATAGTTTCTGAAAGTTTCATTAAAATCCAACAATTATTTTTATTTTTGCAAGATTTTCCAAATTAATGTGTATCATACAGAAAAAAAAACATGCTAAAATTTTATATATGTTATTTTACTAGTTCCGGTGATACAAAGAGAAACAAGGTTTTTTTTAATCAAAATTTAGAATGTTCTAAAAAGAAGGAAAAATTTTAAAAAAAATAATTAAAAAAAAATTTTGGTCTTTCCTCTTAATAATAATATAAACATTTAGACGATAAAATTTGTTTTTTAATCAAATTTTGGCGTCTTTTTCATCATGCTATTTTTTTTTTTTTTTTAGCGATTTCATGGAGTTACCTATATTACCAAAAAATAAATTAGATTTTAAATATGAACAAAAATCTCAAAAAAAATTATATTTTAAAAATTATTAAATAAATTTCAACAATCAAAACAAAATCAAATCAAGGAAAATAATCAAAAGACAGATTTGTGAATTAAAAAAATTTTCAGGATGAAAAATGTTTTAATATAAAAAATTTATTTTAAAAATGGAATTTTTTTTTTTTTTTTGTTTTTTTTTTTTTTTTGTAAAAAAAAAAAAAAATTAATATAAAAAAAAATTTTTGGAAGAATTTTTTCAAAAATCAAAAAAAAAAAAAAATCTCATAACATTTCAAAAAAAATAAGATTTCTTCATAATTAAAAAAAAATTAAATAAAAAAAAATAATTAAAATTTGCAATTTTAGATGAAAAGGAAAGAAATTGAATTTTTTTAAGAACATTTTTAAAACAAAATTGAAAAATCATTTTTAACATTTTTTATTTTTTAATTTTTGTTTTTTTTTACTGTTATATTGGATTTGGGAAATTTCAATTTTCGGAAAATTTGTTCCCATTATTCAATTCAAAATTTAAATATGAAGATGGAATTAAGATTCATTCCTCTATTTAAGAACAGGTTTTAACCAACTAACTCAATTGAAAATTATTTATTTGTTTAAAAATAAACACAAAAAAATATTATTTTCAAAAAAACCATTGAATATCAAAAAAATTAAATATATTTTAAACAAATGCCAAACAAACATAAATGCCATATTCCAAATTAAAAAAAAGAAAATCATATTTGAAAATTTCATAAAATTTTAAATTGTATACCGGAAGAATTTGGCCAATTTTTCAACTTGTTAAGATTTTCTTTAAAAATTTCAAAAATAAAAAAATGAATAAATTTTAAAAGGTCAAACACAAATTTTTTTCTTTATTTATTCTCTTAATGGGTTAAAAATAAAGAAAATAAACCAGTTTTTTTAATGATCAGATTAATCTTTTTATGTGAGAATAAATTTTTACTAAATTATATAAAATTTATAATTTTTAAGTAAAAATTATTATCCATATATATAATTAAATAAATTAGGATAAAGAAAGAAAAATAGAAAGAATGATTAAAAGAATAAAAAAACAAAAAAAAAAAAAAAAATTTAATTGAAAAAAAAAAAAAAAATGACCAAAAGAAAAATTAAAAATTTTTTTTTTTTAAAAATTTTAACATTTTATTTCTTGAAATCATCTAAAAGAAAGGTTAATAAAAATTATAAGAAAATTGAAAATTTATTTAAAATTAAATTATTGGGAACAAAATATTTTTAAATTTAATAAAATTCTATTTTAAATAAGAACACAATTTTTTTAAATAAAATTCAGATTAATTTTCATAAACAAAAGAAAAAGAAAAAAAAATGTTTATATTTTCTTTCGTTAAAAGTTATAATCAATTTAAAAAAATTATTAAAAATATTCAAAAATTTTTCAAAGATTTTTTTTTAAAATCAAAACATACAAAAAATTCCAAAAAAAAAATTTTTTTGAAAAAATGGATAAATTTAAATGAATGAAATAAAATAAATTAAAAAAAAAAAAAAAATTTTTTTTAGAATTATAGAATGAAAATAACAAATTGAAAAATATTTTATAAAATTTTAATATAAATTTTCCCAACTTTCCATTTAAAAAATTAAAAATTAAAAAATATTTCAAAATCAAAAAAGAAAAAATATAAAATATTTTTCAAAAAAAAAAAATTTTTGAAAGATGATTTTTTTTAAATTGGAAAAAATTTTAAATTTTGGTTAATAGAAAAGGAATAAAAATTTGAAATAATAAATATTGAAAAAATATAAAATACAAAAAATCAAATGGAAATTTGAAAGTAAAAAATTTACATTTGAAATATATTAGAAAAAATTATTGATTAAAAAGAATTTATCAAAAAACTAAAAATATAAAATTTTAACAATCAAAAATTTAATTTGAATTGTTTAATTATAAAATCAAAAGCAATTTTTTGAAATTTTTTTAATTAAAATTTTGAAAAATCTTTAAAATTTAAATCAAATTTGAATGTCTGTAAAGAAATTTTCAAACAAAGAAAAAAAATTTGTGAATGAAAATTTTTTATAAAACAATATCTATAAAAATTTATTATATATATATACTTATTTAAATTAGTAGAATTTTATGACCAATGTAATTTCCCATTTTTTTTCATTTTTTCTTTTTTATTTCTTATAAAGGTCTTAAAGATCAAAATTCATCAAATATTTAATTTTTGAATTTAAATTTGTTAATATTTTAAATATATTTTATTTATTTATTTTAAAAACTTATTGGAAAAATTTATTTTTAAAATTTAAATAACTGTTATATTAGAAAAAAATAATGATTGAACTTTGAAGTTGAATTTTTTTAATGTATATATAAAAATAAAAATTTTTAATAAATTTAAACTTTCATTTTCAAACATTTTTTAATTTTTAATATTTAATTTCAATATTTTTCATATATTTTCACCAAATTTTAAACAATTGAGAAAAACATTGATTAATTTTTAAAAGTTGAAACAAATTTTCGCAAAATTATAATTTGAATGAAAATTAAATTATAAAAAAAATATATTTTAAAAATTTAATTTGATCATCAATGGGGAAAATAATTCACTTAATTTCAATTTTTTTCATTTTTAAAAAAATTTTACATTTTAAAAATTTAAAACATTTATTGATTTTTTTTTTTTTTCTAAATTTCGTGTTTTAAATTATCCTTTTTATATTCTTTAATTTAATATAATATATATATATTTATTAAGCTTATGCAATTTTGATTGAAAATTTAAAATTTAAATTTTGAAAATAATTCAGAAAATATTTTTTTTGAATATTTATTTTTAATTTGAAAAATTTATATTTATTATTTATATATTTGCTTATATTTTAATTTAAATTTTTTTTTTTTTATGTTTTTCTTTGCATTTTTATGAATTTTATTTTTTTTCCTTTTTTTTAATTTTTTTTGGATTTATCAAAAAAGTTTTTGAAAATTTTTAAAAAAATTAAAATTCATTTTTTTATTTTTTTAATCATTTCAATTTCTTTTTTGTTATATTTACTTTTTTTTTTTTTTTGATTTTTTTTAATTTTTCTTTTTTTATAAAGAATAAAATATATATCAGTTATGCATTTTTAACTGTTTATTATGATAAATTTTTTTTTTTAAAATTTAAATTTTTGCAAAAAAAAATTTTTTAATGGTGCTAACTTAGTATTGAAATTTAAAAATACAATCATCTTAAAACGTAAAAAAAATTTTTTATTCTTTTTTTCCATATATCAATACATTTAAATATTTATTTGTTATTTTTTAAAAGAAGAAAAAATAATTTACCATTTTAAACATAAGAAATTTCTATTTATTAAATCTTCTATCATTATATCAATTCATCTTTCTTGGAACATCTTTTCAAAAAAAAATTTTTCTCCAAAATAAAAAGTGTTTTCATTATAAATATCATCTGTAAAAAAAATTTTCAAAATTTATTTCAAAATACGCATTAGAAAAAAAATTATAAAACCATTAAAATCAACAATTTTGAATTCAAAATTTTATTAATTTAATTAAAATATATACAAAATGCATTTATATATTAAGATACATTAATATATAAAAATCTTCAAAAGACAAATTTTGAAAAACCAATATTATTTTTATCTTGTATATCTTTAAAATATATATAAATATAAATATCTTGTTTTTATTTATATATATATATATATATATATATATATATATATAAATAAATATATTGTAGTGGTTCCAATGAAAAAATATATATATATTAAAAAAAAAAGGGTGCCGCAAACGTTTTTTGGTTGTAATGTGGATTTATTGAAAAAAAATATTATACTTTGTTTTACATAATTTCACGACACGTGTTTCTGGTCTGGTCTTTTGAAACCGTCTTCAGGTGAAAGTGGAGATTTTTACATATTATTAAAAATAATTAATTTTTCTTCATGTTCAATGTGGAATATTCTCGATATGAGACATTCTGTTTGTGTGTTGGCAATCCGAATTTTCTTTCTAGAATTGTCAATGAAGAGTTCTGCGTGAAGGGTCATAAAACAATTAAGGTTTGTCCAGCGAGTAGTTATCGGCATTTAATCTTTTTAATGTTTTAGTGACCTCTATGTGCTCTTGGATCTGTTTCTATTTTGGCGTGTTCCTGTCAGCATGCGTGTATAGCTAAAATATATATATTTAAGAATATAAGAGGAATACGTAAACTTATTTTAGTACTTATACATATTCACACACAACATTTTTTATTGAATATACACATTAAAAGATTATAAAATTGACATTTACAACAGAAAAAAAAAAATGATTTACACATTTTAAAAATAACAGGGTAAGTTTAATATCATGCCGATATATCAAACAGACATATAAACTCGTATCTACAAATACAGGAAAAAAAATATAGACAAATTCAAACCCGAACTGAATAGATATATTTTGTCAACCCCCCACCAAAAAAAAAAAAAAAAAAAACATGCACACAGGGTTACCAAATACAATGATCATTCACATACATGGAATTAAATATACGGAGACACATATAAAGAGATATATATATGTGTATGTACACATACATTTATGTATGTATATATGGAATGTTGACAACTTAAAAAGCATTGTGTGTGTGTGTGTGTGTGTGTGTGTGTATGTATGTGTGTTTGTGTGTGTGTGTGTACTGGTTCCATGTAGCTTGGTAAATATGTGTGTATATGTGTGTGTGTACTGACTACTTGTGGTGGGATAGTGTGTATGTGCGTATGTGTGTGTATGCGTGTATAAGTACAAATAAGTTATTTGAATTCCTCGTAGTAAGAAATATACGCACGCATATATAACACGCATGCTGACAGGAACACGCCAAAATAGAAACAGATCCAAGAGCACATAGAGGTCACTAAAACATTAAAAGATTAAATGCCGATAACTACTTTATGGACAAACCTTAATTGTTTTATGACCCTTCACGCAGAACTCTTCATTGACAATTCTAGAAAGAAAATTCGGATTGCCAACACACAAACAGAATGTCTCATATCGAGAATATTCCACATTGAACATGAAGAAAAAATTAATTATTTTTAATAATATGTAAAAATTCCACTTTCACCTGAAGACGGTTGCGAGACCAGACCAGAAACACGTGTCGTGAAATTATGTAAAACAAAGTATAATATTTTTTTTCTCAATAAATCCACATTACAACCAAAAAACGTTTGCGGCACCCCTCTTCTTTTTTAATATACATACTTTTCTCTCGTTGGAACCACTACAATATATATATATATATATATATATATATATATATATATATATATATATATATATATATATATATATAAACATAAACTAAATAAAACCTATTTAAATTCAAATGACAAATGCATGTTCTATATTTTATTCTTTAATTTTTCACTTTATATGTTAACCTGTATAAAAATAAATATTAAGTTAAAATCACATATTTTATAGAACTTAATAGATATGGAAAATATTGATTCTTGAAGATTATATAAAGATTCTAACATAAATAATCAGACAATATCAACATTCATTTTCAATGTTTGAATCTTCTCACAATTCATCTGCCTTGTCCGCTCAAAAATAACGAGCATGTCTCTCCCAATTTCTAATTCCAGAATAATAAAAATTAAACATCTAATGTCAACTAAAAGCGACCATTGAACAACTAATCACCAGTGAATGAAATTTCTTCTTCTTCGGGATTAACGATCATGGCTCTTCACAATTTCTAAGTTTAAGCTAGATAATACAAAATTGAAAATCTAATGTCATGTTAAGTGACAATTGAACAACTAATCACAAGTCAATACTTCTTCTTCGGGAACGTAGACGATATTTGGCTCTTCACAATTTCTAAGTTTAAGCTAATACAAAATTGAAAATCTAATGTCATGTTAAGTGACAATTGAACAACTAATCATTAAGTGAATTCTTCTCCTTCCGGACGTAGGCGATCATGGCTCTTCTCATTTAATTTTTTTAAGTTAATACAAAAAATGAAAATCTAATGTCATGTAAATGACAATTGAACAACTAATCACAAGTCAATACTTCTTCTTTTCACGAGAGGCGATGATGATTCTTCACCATTTCTAAGTTTAACATTATAATACTAAATTGAAAATCTAATGTCATGTTAAGTGACAATTGAACAACTAATCACATTATCAAATTAATTATGGGATTTAGACGAAATCATGGCTCTT
Source organism: Acanthosepion pharaonis (assembly GCA_903632075.3). Classification (NCBI taxonomy): domain Eukaryota; kingdom Metazoa; phylum Mollusca; class Cephalopoda; order Sepiida; family Sepiidae; genus Acanthosepion; species Acanthosepion pharaonis. Next base: position 146,686 of record CAHIKZ030002957.1, read on the forward strand.
CACCATTTCTAAGTTTATGTTAATACAAAATTGAAAATCTAATGTCATGTTAATGACAATTGAACAACTAAAACAAGTCAATACTTCTTCAACGATAGGACGTAAAACGATCATGGCTCTTCACAATTTCTAAGTTTTATCAAAATACAAAATTGAAAATCTAATGTCATGTTAAGTGACAATTGAACAATAATCACAAGTAAATTCTTTCCTGACGGACGTAGGACGATCATGGCTCTTCACCATTTCTATTTTTGTTAATACAAAATTGAAAATCTAATGTCATGTTAAGTGACAATTGAACAATAATCACAAGTCAATACTTCTTCTTCGGGACATATAGGCGATCATGGCTCTTCACCATTTCTAAGTTTAAGCTAATACTAAATTGAAAATCTAATGTCATGTTAAGTGACAATTGAACAACTAATCACAAGTCAATATTTTTCTTTATTTGACGTAGACGATCATGGCTCTTCACCAATTTCTAAGTTTAAGCTAATACAAATTAAAAATCAAATGTCATGTTAAGTGACAATTGAACAACTAATCACAAGTCAATACTTCTTCTTCGGGACGTAGACGATCATGGCTCTTCACCATTTCTATGTTTTAATACTAAATTGAAAATCTAATGTCATGTTAAGGTGACAATTGAACAACTAATCACAAGTCAATACTTTTTCTTCAGGACGTAGACGATCATGGCTCTTCACCATTTCTAAGTTTAAGCTAATACAAAATTGAAAAATCTAATGTCATGTTAAGTGACAATTGAACAACTAATCACAAGTCAATACTTCTTCTTCGGGACGTAGTGATCATGGCTCTTCACCATTTCTAAGTTTTGCTTAATACTAAATTGAAAATCTAATGTCATGTTTATGACAATTGAACAACTAATCACAAGTCAATATTTTCTTCTGGGACGTAGACGATCATTCATAAACAATTTCTAAGTTTAAGCTAATACAAAATTGAAAATCTAATGTATGTTAAGTGACAATTGAACAACTAATCACAAGTCAATACTTCTTCTTCGTCAGAACGTAGACGATCATGGCTCTTAACAATTTCTAAAGTTTAAGTTTAATACAAAATTGAAAATCTAATGTCATGTTAAGTGACAATTGAACAACTAATCACAAGTGAATACTTCTCCTTCCGGACGTAGACGACTTGGCTCTTCACCATTTCTAAGTTTAATTTTAATACTAAATTGAAAATCTAATGTCATGTTAAGTGACAATTGAACAACTAATCACATATCAATACTTTTCTTTCGGGTTGGGCGATCATGGCTCTTCACCATTTCTAAGTTTAAGCTAATACTAAATTGAAAATCTAATGTCATGTTAAGTGACAATTGAACAACTAATCACAAGTCAATACTTCTTCTTCAGGACGTAGACGATCATGGCTCATTTCACCATTTCTAAGTTTAAGCTAATACAAAATTGAAAATCTAATGTCATGTTAAGTGACAATTGAACAACTAATCACAAGTCAATACTTCTTCTTCGGGACGTAGACGATCATGGCTCTTCACCATTTCTAAGTTTAAGCTAATACAAAATTGAAAATCTAATGTCATGTTAAGTGACAATTGAACAACTAATCACAAGTCAATACTTCTTCTTCGGGACGTAGACGATCATGGCTCTTCACAATTTCTAAGTTTAAGCTAATACAAAATTGAAAATCTAATGTCATGTTAAGTGACAATTGAACAACTAATCACAAGTGAATTCTTCTCCTTCCGGACGTAGGCGATCATGGCTCTTCTCATTTTCTATTTTTAAGTTAATACAAAATTGAAAATCTAATGTCATGTTAAGTGACAATTGAACAACTAATCACAAGTCAATACTTCTTCTTCGGGACGTAGGCGATCATGGCTCTTCACCATTTCTAAGTTTAAGCTAATACTAAATTGAAAATCTAATGTCATGTTAAGTGACAATTGAACAACTAATCACAAGTCAATACTTCTTCTTCGGGACGTAGACGATCTTGGCTCTTCACCATTTCTAAGTTTAAGCTAATACAAAATTGAAAATCTAATGTCATGTTTGACAATTGAACAACTAATCACAAGTCAATACTTCTTCTTCGGGACGTAGACGATCATGGCTCTTCACAATTTCTAAGTTTAAGCTAATACAAAATTGAAAATCTAATGTCATGTTAAGTGACAATTGAACAACTAATCACAAGTCAATACTTCTTCTTCGGGACGTAGACGATCATGGCTCTTCACCATTTCTAAGTTTAAGCTAATACTAAATTGAAAATCTAATGTCATGTTAAGTGACAATTGAACAACTAATCACAAGTCAATACTTCTTCTTCGGGACGTAGACGATCATGGCTCTTCACCATTTCTAAGTTTAAGCTAATACAAAATTGAAAATCTAATGTCATGTTAAGTGACAATTGAACAACTAATCACAAGTCAATACTTCTTCTTCGGGACGTAGACGATCATGGCTCTTCACCATTTCTAAGTTTAAGCTAATACAAAATTGAAAATCTAATGTCATGTTAAGTGACAATTGAACAACTAATCACAAGTCAATACTTCTTCTTCGGGACGTAGACGATCATGGCTCTTCACCATTTCTAAGTTTAAGCTAATAATAAAATTGAAAATCTAATGTCATGTTAAGTGACAATTGAACAACTAATCACAAGTCAATACTTCTTCTTTGGGACGTAGACGATCATGGCTCTTCACAATTTCTAAGTTTAGCTAATACAAAATTGAAAATCTAATGTCATGTTAAGTGACAATTGAACAACTAATCACAAGTCAATTCTTCTTCTTCAGGACGTAGACGATCATGGCTCTTCACCATTTCTAAGTTTAAGCTAATACTAAATTGAAAATCTAATGTCATGTTAAGTGACAATTGAACAACTAATCACAAGTCAATACTTCTTCTTCGGGACGTAGACGATCATGGCTCTTCACAATTTCTAAGTTTAAGCTAATACAAAATTGAAAATCTAATGTCATGTTAAGTGACAATTGAACAACTAATCAAAGTTCAATACTTCTTCTTCGGGACGTAGGCGATCATGGCTCTTCACAATTTCTAAGTTTAAGCTAATACAAAATTGAAAATCTAATGTCATGTTAAGTGACAATTGAACAACTAATCACAAGTCAATACTTCTTCTTCGGGACGTAGACGATCATGGCTCTTCACAATTTCTAAGTTTAAGCTAATACAAAATTGAAAATCTAATGTCATGTTCGCTATGACAATTGAACAACTAATCACAAGTCAATACTTTTCTTCGGGACGTAGGCGATCATGGCTCTTCACAATTTCTAAGTTTAAGCTAATACAAAATTGAAAATCTAATGTCATGTTAAGTTGACAATTGAACAACTAATCACAAGTCAATACTTCTTCTTCATGGACGTAGACGATCATGGCTCTTCACAATTTCTAAGTTTAAGCTAATACAAAATTGAAAATCTAATGTTATGTTAAGTGACAATTGAACAACTAATCACAAGTCAATACTTATTCTTCGGGACGTAGACGATCATGGCTCTTCACCATTTCTAAGTTTAAGCTAATATAAAATTGAAAATCTAATGTCATGTTAAGTGACAATTGAACAACTAATCACAAGTCAATAAAGGGACGTAGACGATCATGGCTCTTCACAATTTCTAAGTTTAAGCTAATACAAAATTGAAAATCTAATGTCATGTTAAGTGACAATTGAACAACTAATCACAAGTCAATACTTCTTCCGCGGGACGTAGACGATCATGGCTCTTCACAATTTCTAAGTTTAAGCTAATACAAAATTGAAAATCTAATGTCATGTTAAGTGACAATTGAACAACTAATCACAAGTGAATTCTTCTCCTTCCGGACGTAGGCGATCATGGCTCATCTCAATTTCTAAGATCAAGCCAAAATACAATTGATCATCTACATTCAAACTAAGATATGACAGATATGAGCCTTACAACAGTGCTGACTTTTTATGAATGAACGGCGCTTACTATACAATTTTACTACGCTTTTCATCTGACTTGTTCATTTTACTCCTTCGTTTTCTGCAAAACACATTCCCATGCACACAGAAATGATTTCTCTCTCTCTCAGTGTGATATAGCAAATGGACACATAGAGAGAGAGAGAGAGAGAGAGAGAGAGAGAGAGATACACTCAAACATCAACATTTCATTCATGAAAAGCCAAACCATTTTTAACTTACGTATCCGGGTTTTCAAGTGAATCTTTTTATAAATTGTTCAATTTTGAAATGTTTTAACCAAAATAGATGTTTCCGTCTTTCAGATTCATATTTAGTTTCGTTTAATTCTCTTTCATTAAATTCATTGTATTTTTTAACGAATTTACTGCTAGTAAGATGTGTTATTATGTAAAATAACACTATAAAACCATTACTGTATAATGTTGTGCCTGGCTAAATACTGGTAGTGTGATGAATACATCAGTTATGCTTAAATTCATCTTTTATATCAAACAATTATTTGGGGAAACAATTTTTCGATAAGAGATTTTTGCAGATTGACTAAGAAATTAAATCTCTTTTAAAATTGATGTAATATACGTTATCAATTTGAAATATGGAAAAGTTTCTTATTAATTTTGAATCTTAACATTCGATGACTTGATTTAGAAAATTGAATGAAAGAAAGAAATGTGGTTTGGAATTATTTTTACGGATGGAAGTCACATATCTTGTCCTTCATATTCAGAATGAATTTTGTCATGTCAAAAATCGCTAAAAAGTAGAGCATAGCATGATGAAAAGGACACTGAACTTGACGAAAACAAAATTTTAGCGTCTAAATGCTCATGTTACTATTGAGAAGAAAGATCAAAATATTTTTAATTATTTTTTAAAAAATTTCTTTCTTTTCAGAACATTCTAAATTTTGATTAAATACCTTGTTTCTCTTTGTGGTATACCATGGAGTAAAAAGGTCCCCAAATTGATAAAATGCTTTTAACTTGTAAATGTTTATATTAGTATTAAAGAGGGAATACCAAAGTATTTTCTGAATATTTTTTCAGATTTTTTAATCCTTCCTATAATTGTTAAAAATTTTATTTAAAAATCTTGTTTTTCTTCAATCACAAAAATTTCGTAAATTCGATCTTATCGGCCATTTCTGCCCGTGTTTGTAAACAAAAATCAAATGTATCAAACAAAAATCATGTAAAATTCAGTTACACCTTTTTCTTTTGTTATCTTAGGAAATTGAGAATGATTAAAGTATACTTAATGTAATTTGAAAGAAACATTACTTACTTTTTAGCAGAAAATTTTTAATAAAGATATTTCCAACCGTGGTACTTACTTTGGTGCGTGTTTGAGGGGCGTTAATTGATGTACATCAATATATTGACAACTTACGTCAAGGGAATTCATCGTACGGTACCGCAGAAGTGATGTAATTCGTTCTAATTTAAATGAACCTGGTTAGTAAATTAAAAAAAAAAAATAATTCACTTTCCAATTTTTTTTTTTTAACCTTACGTTTGAGGAAAAATTTCTGCACTGAAAATAACATTTAAATTATGAAAAAAAGTCAAATTTTACAAGTAAAAATAAAACAGTAACAACATTTTTTTAAAATTGAGTTGCATTATTTGTCATGAAATATGTTTCTGAGAATATAAAAATTACATGAAACACCATTAAATTTCATAATTGAAACAGGTTAACTTAATGAAATGAGATTTTATTTCTTTTTATTAAGGCAGACTTTTTTTCTATTTATTAATACTTGTCATATGGCAGTCATGGGGGTTTTATACATATTTTATTTATTAATAAAATTAACATTGAAATGCTATGCAATCGATTTCAAACTTTGCTGTGTTGTTAACTGAACGAATGCAAAGCAATTTCTGAAGTAAAAAGAACTTGCTTCTATCAAGAGAAACAAGTCTACCTCATGTGACATTATTTCAAAGCTCGGCATCCATACTTTCGTTGGAGACATTTTTAAATACGATTTTGGTATATTAAAAAAATATTTTAAAAATATCAACGGTTGTCAGATTTTAATAAGCTTTCAAATTTATGATCTTTAAAAAGTAGAGAACATAATATGTCATTTGCATAAGGTTGCATAAAGAAACTTAATTTTCAAATATGTAACAACATTTTGTCATTGTGTATTTAAAATAGAAAAAAAAGAAAAAATTATTGTAAACATTCATTTTTAATCAAAAGTTTTTTTTTCTTTCAGATAAAAATTACCTTAGTATATGTTATTCAGAAAAGTCATAAAAAGCTTTTTTAATTAAATATTGTCTTAGTTTTATTCGGTTTTGTATTTTTACAATTCAGGTAAAAGTTTGGACAATTTTGCGCATTTTTTTACCAAAAAAATCGATGATTTAGAATCTTCAGAGTCTTGTGCATTTAATAAAAAAGAAAATTCAGGTTTCAAAAATAACTTCTTGAAGTTTTCATAAAATTAAGTTCGAGGGGTGTATCATATATAAAAATATATTTATACCATGACTTTCAAGAAGACAAACATTTAAAAATAATTTCATTCATTTGTGAATAAGTTCTGAAGGTTTCATTAAAATCCAACAAGTACATGATTTTTGCAAGATTTTCCAAATCAATGTGTTTTTCAACTGAAAACAATGAAAAACAAAAGGGACAAACCTAGAGAGAGAGAGAGTGGGCGTTATAGAGGAATAGTGGGAGATATGGAGAGAAGAATGCACTGTTACTGGAATTATATTGTGGAGTTACGAGAGCATGGGTAGGGGGAGGGAGAGGAAACCGATGAGCTGATCTACATCCTAACGGTCACGATGAAAGTTTAATTCGACGGGAATCCACGGAAATTAACGAAAACGTGCAAAAACAGTCAAGATTTAACTTTAGTAAAATGAATGAGAGATAATTCGGAATTATTGGTATTAAACTCCTACATATATCACAGTTTGAAATTCTTTTAAAAATCAATTATAATTTTTTCAAACTTATTTTAAGAAAATCAGAAATTATGATGTTTATTTACAATATTTTGAACTAAGCTTAACTTAAATTCTAGACAGAAACACAATCCAGGTGACGATTTTTTTTATTGCACGCATGATACTTCCAGTCTTCCGTAGATTTGATTTACAGTGTTATTATTGACAGAAATTATATTTTTTTATATACTGTTGTTCGTTACTAAAAACCTTGGGAAATTATAATCTGTAAATATATATCTACTTAATAACAACATTCGTGAAATTTTACAAATTTTTCCCTGATTTTAGAAGAATTAACAACATTTAATGAAAATTTAATAAAATATTTAAGAAATAAAAATAATTATTTTAAAAATTAATTTTTCATCGAAATATCTTTTTGCTTTCAGACAATATTGTTCATGTTCATTGAAATAAAAAAAGCAATTTAAAGCTTTTGAAATTAAAAAAATATTTTTGTTTTATTGAGTTTTGCACGTTACAATTCAGAGCCGTTTTTCAGGAAGAAGTGATCCAACTACCAAAAAAAAAAAAAAAGAAACGATTTTGTTTCCTCAAAGCCTTGTTCTTTTAACTAATATAATCACTAATCTTCCCAAAATAGAAATTATAGAGTTTTCGAACAATTACTTAGGGTAATACATATGAAAAAAATATTTCTGCCATGACTTTAATTAAAAAAAAAAAAACATATTTATAATAAGTTTCATCATTTGTGAATAGTTTCTGAAAGTTTCATTAAAATCCGACAATTATTTTTATTTTTGAAAGATTTTCCAAATTAATGTCTGTCATACAAAAAAAAAAAAAAACGTGCTAAAATTTTATGTTATTTTACTAGTTCCGTTGATAAAAATGCAAGTTTTTCTCAGGTATAATTTTTTTCTTTGCTGTCAGTTAATCAAATGAAACATACCCGAGATTTCAGCGGTCACAATATCTGTGACTCTCGCTCTACAACATTGTAGCGTTTTCATAAAATTAGTTATGGGGTGGGTAATGAATACAAAAAAAATATTTCTAAAACGACTTTAATAAAAAAAAAAAAAAAACTTATTTATAATAACTTCGATGATCTGTAAATAGCTTCTGAAAGTTTCATTAACACCAGACAATTCTTTTTATTTTTGCAAGATTATCCAAATTAATGAATTTAATTCACCGATTTGAAAGGAGCGAAACTAAAATGAATGATTTAATGCAGCAAAATTAAAATAAACATATGACGTCTGAATTATTTAACCAAACATGCTTGAATGGAAATATCCTACGTAAAATATATATATATATATATATATATTATGTGCAATGATTTTTCGGACAAGAAATGAGGGACATTTCATACTTGTTTTCTCATTAAGAACAAATTATCTAAAGAACGCATGTTACCAAAGAATTCGGAAAGAGACGTTGCCATAGACATTTATCTCCAAGAAAATGTATCGAATTATTACAATAAACAATCAGAACAATAATCGAAGTAAGGAAAATAATTAAAAGACAGATTTGTCAGGATAAAATTAAGTGCCATGAAAAATGAATACATGTGTTTAATTTTAAAAAATGGAAGTTTTTCTCAAATATTAATTTTTTTCTTTGCTGTCAGTTAATCGAAGGCAAATGAAACATACCCGAAATTTCAGAGGTCACAATATCTGTGATAAGAATGTGATAAGGTAAGATATCTCTACAACATTGTGATAAGAAGTTTTCTTCATAATTCACCTCCACAATTGAAACTAAAATCTGTATTTTGCTATCGACGAAAGTGCAACTGAAACCATGAATGTTTTCCCAGTCCTTTCCACTGCTTGACAAAATCATCGTTAACATCCTGAATCAGTTTGGCATTAATACGTTCCTCTTTTACTTTTATATACGGAGGTGGGGAAGATTTCAATTTCGGAAAAGTGTTACTACTTCCACTCAAAAATCTAAATATGAAGATGGAATTTTTAGATCTGTCCTCTATATAAGAACAGGTTTTCACCAACTACAACCATTGTGATCTTGCGAATTGATCTGTAAAGATCTCCACACGAAATTTTTGTTTCTACAATACTTCATTGATATCAAAATATCGAATTGTATCTTTCATCAACTGCCAGAGACAAACATATCCGATTACATCGTGCTGTAAAAGAAACTCATATTGATAATTTTCTAATCATCGTTAACATTGTATACTGGAAGAAAAAGTAAGTGGCCGACAACTTGCTTGTTAGCTTTTCATTTAAATTTCTTTGATGAATTTATAAATTTTATTAGGTTTTCTATTTATTTCTTTATTTATCTCTTTTCAGATTTTCATAATATTTCTCTCTTTTCTTTCTTGCAGTGCATCTTGTCAGGAATTATTCTGCCTTAGTCGTGATTATATTGGCTGCGTTTGTGTATTTCATCCATGGGGCACCAACACCGGCTACAGACCAAACAAACAGGAAAGACTTAAAAAGAGACATACATTTAGCCTCAGAAATCACCACACTGACATTGACGGCAATAAATATTACATTTCACAATTACGTAAGTGTTTCCCATTCTTACTAATATTTCACGGAATCATCTTTGACACTAAAAGCTTTAAATTTTAAGTTTAATAAATTAATTCCAGGATTCGTTCATTTGAGTCATAATCATTGATTAAGAATTTTACATAGATTTTTATATAAATTACCAGATTTAATAATTTTGCGAAAATTGACTCTTTAGTTTTTATATTGCATCTCCGCTTTCAATGTTAAAAAACTAGAAAAGATATTTGACATATTTGCTTTTGTTTTGTTTGTAGTGTACTCGAGTTCCCCGGTTGTTCACCTCCGACTGCAACGAATTCATCAAAATGCTGAAGGCCAGAGCTGATTGGCAAATGCCACAGACGCTCAACGAGAGTAAATTGAATTTTCAGGAAGCCTCATCTGTTCAGGTAATTTTCAGAAATTTTCTTTACTCTTTTGTATTTATATTTACTTTGGTCAGTATATTTCTGAGAAAACGAAATTTATAGTAAATGACATATTTAAGTGAAAAATTAATTTTTGAACAGATGTGTCATATGCAATTTCGATATAGAATATGTTTCTGAATTTGGAGCACATAATATTTGTAAACTCTTATTCTGAGCGTGCAGAAAGTCTGATCTCATAAAAAGATTTACAAATAAAAATATTTTAAACTCTTTATTCATTCATCAATCGAAAAAAAGATTTTAACTTTTAACAATTTAAAATTTAATTTCTTTCATTAATGATGTTTTTAAAATTTCACATCTTTATCTGATTTTATTTCAGGAAGCTTTAAGCAACATGAGTCGAGCAGTCAATCAATATTTGAATTTGATAAAACAACATTTGGATATCGAATATAACATTGTGTGTGAACCTGCAAGAAAAATCGAACTCGAATGTCATTTTCCAAAATTGTGTGCCACTCTTCCTGACACCAATGACGCGATCTTTTATTGCAATCTTAATACGACTTATACTTACATGGAAAACTTGAAGCTCCTTCTTCAATTGCCGGTGAGTTAATTATGTGCGAAAATAATTTATATCATTATGACCGACTCATTAATTTACAAACTTCATTTATTTCTTAAAATTATGGAACAGATTCAAATAGAAAATGGAAATTGTTTCCCAGTTTTATATTAGTTCTAATGACGTATGATATTCGATGTCCATTTTTTAATATGTGAGAATTTCACTTACGTTTTTCTTTCTTTTACAGATTTCAGATTCTGATCAGACAAAGGCTGATATGGACACTCAACTTGTTGTACCCCAAAACATCCCAATTCTGTACGGCCGATGGTTAACCATGCTAACACTAAAAACCTCATATAATCAAGTACAGTTCATTCAAAAAACACTGACCTCAATGTCGAATGGGCTTTAGAAATGTGATGTAAACATAGAGAACAATGATACATGTGTGTCATTTCAACAAAGTGGAAGCGTTTTCGACTTCAGATACATACTTTTTATTTAAACACATTTATAATTGCTTTTCATATTAATATTTTCTCGACTTCAGATGTATTCGATATTTTTTTAATCAATAGTAAAATTATTAAAAAATCAAGATTTTTGTATTTACCAATTTGAAAACTAATTTTTACGAATTTCTGTTTTAAATCATTTTCGTTTTTTTCTCCTCGTCAATCGACACGATTTTCTAAATGTTTCAAAGAGGAATAAATCTGTTTGTAAACGAAATTCGACTTTTTTATTTTATTTTATTTTTTATTTTTCATTTTCAAATGTTTTATTTTTAGAATCTAAAAAATGATTGCTTGCGTTATTTTATCAATTCAACATTTTTGTCCTATCTAGTAATTTAATCGTTTAAATCGAAATATACATTTTGGCGTCGCAAATAACCATCATTAAACCTAATACCTGAACATAATCAGCGAAAATTCGGAATTTTTACTTTATCTTTTTACATTGATTTCCTAACGTCGCTTTCAAATTACCGATAAATTTGAAAAAAAAATTTTCTCTTTAATTTATTACATTGAGCACTTTTACACTTTATGCACTCTTATCGATATTTTTTGTCTTTGGTCTTTGGACTTCATCTAGATATCTGTCTCTCTCTTTTTTTATACTCTCTCTCTGTATACTTTCTTAAACTATAAGATTATATATATATATATATATATATATATATATATATATATATATATATATATATATATATATATATATATATATATATATATATATATATATCATTGAAAACAAAGAAATCACCATATTAAAAACACATCACCATTATCAAAGATCTAAAATCAAATGACAATAAATTCATTTCATTTTTATATATTTAATCTTTTACTTTTTAAATTTATATGACACCTCAAAGCCAAAGAATAAGATCTTCCACATCACATATTTTATAGAACTTATTAGATCGAAAATATTGTTTCTTGAAGAGACAACTGAGTCTAATACCAAGCTATGATACAACAGAGCATCTAATTTCAAGTTAAGTGACTTCTCATTTTTCATGTGCCGTGTCCCCTCGGGCTCTCCCCAATTTCTAAGTTCAAGCTAATAAAAAATTGAACATCTAATGTTAAGTGACGAATGAACAACTAATCACAAGTGAATTCTTCTTCTTCTTCTTCTTCTTCTTCTTCTTCTTCTTCTTCTTCTTCTTCTTCTTCTTATTCTTCTTCATATTCTTCTGCACGTAGGCGACTGTGGCTCTTCACAATTTCTAAGTTCAAGCCAAGATACAATTGACCATTACATTCAACATAAGATTCAAATGAACGTCTAAGACTTAGCACTAAATAAATTTCAAATTATCATGATTGGTTCGGACATTGCTGTCATTACAACATATGCCGTCATTCTAACTGATCTTATACAGAAAAATATTCGGATCGAAAACCACACCCAGTTCTTGAATCTGTTGAATCTACTTTGTCCTTGGTATTCAATATATATGTCAGCCACACAATACAATCGAAGTGATTAGAAACTGTCATGTGTATGAAACATAAATGCTATTCTATATACAGGGTGAGGCAAACGCCATAGACGTAATTTATTAAAAGTTTAATTACACGTGGAAATTTTATTTACTCTTTTTTAATTGTTGTATGTGCTATTCAAAATGTCCTCCTTCTTTTCCAAAACAGATTTCAGTTCCGCGAAATCTAAGATCAAGCCAAAATACAATTGATCATCTACATTCAAACTAAGATTCAACTGAACATTTAATATCTAGCACTAAATAAATTGATTCACTAACACGTCGGAGAGTTTCTTCTGCATTCATATTTAATTCTTATTTTAAGTTCCCCAATATTTCTACGGCTCGTCTGATAGACAACCGATTTCAAATGGCCCCACAGAAAAAAAAAAACTCCTAGTGTGTGAGGTCTGGTGACGACGGTGATCACTCAACAAAACCTTTTCGACCTATACATTAACTTAAAAAATATTCGCCATCTTCCCGATCATAAACATGCTGTCGTAGAGAAATGTGCAAAAACTTACAAGGATATTGTGTATGAATATGGAGTAACATTATTTGTGATATGGACCTTATTTTAAATCCTGTACAGTTTTTGGTCTGCATTTTTAACATAATATTCTTCCAGGAAGTGGGCAATCATAACTTTCATTGTTTTGATTTATTTCTACATGAATATCTTGCGAATTATGGCGGAGTCTTTTGATGTTGACTTCTCCACCGATTCAGATACAGAGACTTCTCTTTAAGTAGCAAACGATGCCGAGAGAATCTAAACTACACTGTTATTTAACACAAATTTAGGAGGAAAATAGATGGATCCATGCTTTTCAAAAAGGAATTAGTGTGAAAGTGAATGCAACAGACAAAACCGAACTTTGTTCACCGATTCCATTATCTGCCACGATAACCGTTACGCCAATCGGACACTGACAGTGGATTAAATACGTGAGCATTTACTCTAAGCCGAGTATCTTGTCTGGACTTTTATTCTTGTGTAAACTGAGCTCCAGTGTTGTAATTTAAAATATTCTGAATATATGTGTGTCGGTGTGTGTTTATGCGTATGTCTGCGTACGTTTGAGAAACAGAGAGCGGGTTTGTGTGTATGTGTTTGTACGTGTGTTTGTTCACTCAACAACTAGTTTCTCTTATTTTATTCTCAGCTGATATAAACTGAATTATATCAACGACTCCAGCGGCCACAAAATCTCCCATCCTCATTACAAACATTTCCCTTTCTCCTCTCCTACAGACGAAACTGAAATCTGTTATGTTTTGTCTCCAAATGGAAGTTTTATTTTTAACCACAAATGAAAGTACAAGTTATTAAACACTAAATTTTCTATCACTTCTTCATATGACAAACTTCATTCGGAATATGAATCGACCATTTTCGCACTCTTGCTTCAATATCCATGTGCTTTCAAGCACGAAAGGGATTGAGACGTCCCGACCATAACAATGATTCCAAAATTCCCATCACTCTTTCATTCAACTTTCTAAAGTAGGACATGGAATTTTCTAATTTCTAAATTCAGCCGACACATTTCAACGAAAATTTTTCAACAAAATATCAAAACTGATAAACATTGCAACATTTCAAATACATAAGGAACATATCCACAATTTCAAACCAATTTTAACTTCTTAGTTGATCTGCAAAGCTCACGGGTCAAAACATTTGTTGCCACACATAATAATTGTAAATGTATATATAAATGTCTTCTCTCGTTTTTTTTTTAATTAACGCCCACAAACCGAAAATTACCAAACACACTGGCATCTAGGGAGAAAAACCGTATCAATAGTAATATATATATATATATATATATATATATATATATATATATATATATATATATATATATATATGTGTGTGTGTGTGTGTGTGTGTGTGTAATTAATAGGGATGTGTGTTATTGATTTAACTTTAAATTTTCAAATTTTACTCAGATAACGTGTCAGAAATTTATATATATATATTTTGAAAGAATTTTAAAATCGATAAATTTTTTGTTTACAAATTTCTTAAAATTAAAAAAAATGGCTGCTTTTAAGAAAATTTAAAGAAATCTAAATTAAATTTGGCATTCCAATCTATATGCTTTCTCCCTGAAATACACCATAATATAATACTTACTGTAAATAATAAATTTAATCATTTAGATTTCAATTAAAGCTAAAATGAAATCTTCAAGAATGTTTTCATTTTTAAAAATTCATTTTAAGCTTTAGATATCGAAAATTTATGCCGAAATAGAGGAGGTACCTACCCTAAATGAACGTACAATTAAAAGGGTTTACAATGGCGTAGATTTTTTATTGAAATCTAGTAATTTGTTTAAAACTCAAATTATGTGTGTTTGACTGATGTTTGCAAGATTAAGTAAGAAGTTAAGTTTTGTAGAATTTATGATTAAAGTTTCAAAAGTGGAATGTAGTAGAAACATTTCTCTTTGAAAAACTAAACTGTTCGTTTATTAATATACATACATATATTATCCCTCATCGATAGTATGACTCATAGTTTCAGGCACAATGCATTCTGAGTATAGACTGACCATCACACAATTTAAATTTTAATAAAAATATCTGTTTATTACAATGTTGGCGCAGTTATATATTATACTAGGATTATATTTTTTCAATTTAAAAATATATATATGGCATTTAAAGTAAACGGGTTTTGTGTGTGTGTGTATATATATATATATATATATATATATATATATATATATATGTAAAAAAATAGTGAATATTAATTTTTATATTAAGCATAAAGAGTGATTACATGTTTCTTTAACTAAAGAAAACAAACCATAATTTACATGAGAAATTAATCTGGATCACTGTATTTAAGCAGATATTTATTTTTATGCCTTCGTGTAACAATCAATTCATTTCTCTCAATTAATAAGTTAGGGTTATTTCAGTGCTTTAAGATATTTGTCTCTTGCTAAAAATATTCCAGGTGAATCCAGCTTTATTAGCATCATTCTTTAATTGCCAGAAATATTTAGAGAGAGCAATACTGTTTATGTATTTTAAATGTTCATATATATATGTATATGCGTGTGTATCCTTATCGGACAGCCGTGCCCCCCCCCCAATGGTTTTAACTAGGTACCTACATAAGATCGCTAAAAAAGAGCATAGCATGACGAAAAAGACACTAAACTTGACGAAAACAAAACTTTATGGTCTAAATGTTTATGTCATTATTAAGAGGAAAGATCAAAGATTTTTTTAATTATTTTTTTAAAATTTTTCCTTCTTTTTAAAACATTCTAAATTTTGATTAAAAAAAGATTATTTCTCTTTGTATCACTGGAACTAGTAAAATAACATATACAATTTTTAACACTTTTCCATTAATTTAGAAAATCTTGCAAAAATAAAAATAATTGTCGGATGTTAATGAACATTCAGAAACTATTCACAGATGATGGAAATTATTATACATATGTTTTTATTTATTAAAGTCATGACAGAAATTTTTTTATATATTTATTTCCCCCACCCCATAACTAATTTTATGAAAACTCTAAAAATTCAATCGCATTCAGTGTAATGATTATATAAGTTAAAAACACAAGGCTTTGAGGAAAGCAATAATATTTTTTTTAATTGGCTCCACGGTACCTGAAAATCAGCCCTGAATTGTAACATACAAAACTCAATAAAACAAAAATATTATTTAATTTCAAATGGTTTTGTTTGCTTTTAGTTGTTTTTATGAATATGGACAATATTTTCTGAAAGCAAAAAATAATTTATAATTATAATTTTAGTTAAATATATCTAAAAATGTACATATATACAGGGTGCGATGGATAAATTGTTGTCTAAATTGCGGGGGGTGGAATTAAAATAACACTGACATCTCTCTTAACAGATATATTTACCAAAACGACACATACTAATAAATAATAAAATATAAAAGACATAATAAAGAGTAAATTCAATAAAATCGCCTTTGGCTTCAACCACGGCCTCCAGACAACTTCGGAATCTTTGTTCAAGTTGGTGAATGCTATCATAATCCTTGTCTTCAGTTCCTCTTTGGTGTTACAGGGAGATTTTTGGTCTCTCGCTCAACTGCGCCCCACACATAATAATCAAGGGTGTTGCCGTTTAGGTGGCCAGATGTAAGGGATGATATGGTCGCAGAAATTGTTTGACAGCCATGACTGGTTTCTCCTACTTGTGTGACATGGTGCAGAGTGCAGTTGCCAGAAGTTGGGTTTTTCAGCAGCCACCCTCTTTATCCAGGGAAGCACTACCTCCTCAAGGTAGATGTTGAGTGTGAATCCTTGTGGGAAGATGAATGGAGACATAACGTCGCCATAACTATTGATCTCTCCAAACACCATGATGTTTCAGTATCTGTCTATATTTCTGAGATGAGGTATTATGTACACTATTTACATTATTCGTACTATTGTTCTCATCTTTGTCGCAATATTTATCACAACGTTTCGGCCGTTGTACGCTCCGGCCTTCTTCAGGTGGTTGGAATGTCGACCTAAACCCTTTATTTCGCTCGCTGAGTAGACTGTTCTAGCTCCACGTGCCATGTCTAATGGATGTCAGTTATCTCCTGCTAATTTCCCTCTCCAAGTTTTCCACCGCCTTTTGAACTGACACTCTTCGAGTCCTGTCACTGGATCTAACTAACACCTTTATGCACTGTGCCATGTGTCCTTGAGGACATCTGTGTATGAATTTCTGGGTATTATAAACCTAATGTCTTCAGCAACCATTTTTTACCAGTGCTCATATTACAATTTTTGCTGTTATCATTCTGGTTTTTATCAGAGCTCATATTTCAATCTTTGTTGTTATTATCGCTTCTCTCTGGCATTTCTTATTACTGGTTCCCATATTGTATTCATTTCTATGCTTTGTCGGCTCAGGAGATTTCTGTGGCCTAGGATATGTGCTGATTCCTTAAGTTTACGAATTTTCCAATGATGTTCTCTGTCTATTATCTCAACCTGATCCCACAGAGGGCGGTGATATCCCTTTTCAGTTCATATGTGGTCAGCCACGCCTGATTTTTCCACTTCCCCTCGTGTTACAGCTTTCTGGTGTTCTTGAAGCCTTACCTTAAGGGGGCGACCTGTCTCCCCTTTATTTTTCTTTCCGCAGCTAGACCGGGCGGCATTTAAATTTACGCTAGCTCCTCTGGAAGACTCTTGGTTTGGCCATCATCGCAATAGCTAGGGAGGAGTAGATGCGATAGGCATCAATACTACAGAAGAACTCAAAATTGGTCGCTATGTTTAAGTATTGAATTAATGTTTATGCTTACATTTCAAAAGTTCAACGATAATTCTTCTGTTGCCACTTAATTTAAAGACGATTTGATGTACGTAGATCCTTACTTGCCGTACAAAGAATTATTTTTTATTTCATGGGTGACAGAACAGGGGACAATTTATAAAACAAAATTAATATAGTGTAAAGATGGGAAAATAGAAATTAGAATTAGTTATGGATTCAACATTTCGAGAGTTATAGAAACATAACAGCTAATTAAGTAAAACCTATATAATGAAATCTATATGAATAAATGCGAAATTAGCGCATAATTATCCAACGAATTCTGGGGTTAAAAATGCCCCCCCACACACACACTCTGCTTTATTGTAATTTATACGGTGTTTACTCATTCTCCCACCAGAATGAGATGTGACACAAGATCTTTTTAAAGTGGAGACCCGAGCAAGGAAGAAAAATTGCCCCCCCCCCGCAACCGTCGGTTGCACTGGCCTCTAGTGCAATGGGAGGGCGCTACCTCGGGCAGCTGTCCCCCCAGGGCTGAGCGCACTCTGTCCAAGGACAGAGACGCAACTGAGAGATAATAAATAATACGTACAAATAGTAATTTATACGGTGTTTACTCATTCCGCCACAAGAATGAGATGTGACACAAGGTCTTTTTAATGTGGGGACCCGAGCGCGTACACTCGGGCAGGGACAAAAATTCCCCACAGCCCCCGCAACCGTCGGTTACGCTGGCCTCAGTGCGAGCACCGATCCATCCCTCTTGCGCAATGGGAGGGCGCGGCCTCGGGCAGCTGTTCCCCAGGGCAGGGCATCTATTCAGTATAATTTTTCTTAGTTGCGACTCTGTCCTTTGACGGAATCGCCCCTGAGGGTAATCTGTCCAAGGGCAGAGACGAAATTGAGAGATGATAAATAATAGGTACAAATTACTTATAGTCATTTATACGCTAAAATCTCAATATCACGGTATTTACTTGACCCCCACGAAATCAGGTTGTGACACAAGGTCGGTTTAATGTGGGGAGCCAGAGCGCGTGCCCCTGGGCAAGGAACAAAAATTCCCCAAGCCCCGGCAACCGTCGGATGCGATGGCCTCGGTGCGTGCACCGATCCTTCTCTCTAGCGCAATGAGAAGGCGCGGCCTCGGGCAGCTGTTCCCCAGGGCCAGGCACCTGTCAGCCTCAGTTGCGACTCCCCTGAGCGCACTCTGTCCAAGGACAAAGACGCAATTGAGAGATGATAAATAATACCTACAAATTACTTATAGTCATTTATACGCTAAAAGCTCAATATCAGTATTTAATATTATCTATTTCTAAGTGATATCTAGGTGATATCACTCTTCAGGTTTAACTAATTTGCATACTGATTTTAAAAAGTATATTTCATTTATTAACTGTCTTTCATTTGGTGTTCTTTTATTCAAGGATTGTTTTGATTTTCTTACGAAAAAATAATTCTGTTTAGGAATATTGTCTTATATAGCGCAGAAAAATTTTAAATTGGCATTTAACTTGGCCTTCAACAAGTTGGCATCTATTTGTAAAACCTTCTTTAACTATAACAAGCCAATTTATGAATGAAATGTTCATTTAAAATTTTTGTTTCAAATATTTAAAGTAGTGGATATATTTTATTTTGCGAAGCGATATCGAGCGGGTGAAGCCTGCTAGCATTTTATAGAACTGACTAGATCGAAAATATTTTCTAGAGACAATTTGAGTTTCTAACAATCAGCTAAGACACAACTGAACTTCTAATGTCAACTTAAGTGACTTCTTTTTCTTCTTTTTCTTTTTCATGTGCCGTGTCCACTTAGGATCATTGCTCTCCACAATTTCTAAGCTCATGCTAAGACACAATTGAATATCTAAGTTAAAGTTAAAAGACAACTGAGCATCTAAGATCTAGTTCTAAATGAATTTCAAATTCGCATGATCGATTCGCACATTGCTATCATTAGAAAATATGCCGACATTATAACTGAACACATACGGAAAACTATTAAATGAGAATTCAGCATATATGTCAACAATATACAACACAATCAATAAGATTAGATATCGTAACATAAATGATATTTATAATCTATCGTTGGCGATATGGCCGAAGATTTGTCCATATTTAAGGATACATAGATTAAACGAGTACATAATGATTTAAAATACAAGAAACAGCAAATACTAGCATGATTATTGAGTAATTTCACGTCTACTTATCATCTCTCAGTTGCGTCTCTGTCTTTGGGCAGGGGCGACTCCGTCAAAGGACAGAGTCTCAACTGTGGTTGCGGGGGCTCGAGGAATTTTTGTTCCTTGCCCGGGTGTACGCGATCGGGCTTCCCACATTAAACCGACCTTGTGTCACAACCTGACCTCGTGGGGGTTTGAGTAAATACAAAATACTAGCATGATCGGTTCGGACATTGCTGTCATTAGAAGATATGAAGACATTACAAATGGTCACCTACAGAAAACTACAGAGCGAAAACCACACCCAGTTCTTAAATAAGGTAAAGCTACTTTGCCCTGGATATTCATCATATATGCCATCCTCAAAATACGATCAAGGAGACTGGACACTGTCATAAGTATGAAACATAAATGCTATCTATGTAATTTAGCCAGTGAAAATTCGGAATCTTTTACTTCATCTGTTTATATTGATTTCTTAAAGTTGTCGGGATTTCAGACTCTCTTTCAATTTTCTGGGAAATATGTTAATTTATTAATAAATTGCTTTTACATGTCAACAAGTTTTTTTGTTTTCTCAAAAGAAATACAAATGATTTATTGGCGCCGATTTCATTTCAACTGTAAAACGATTCACTTCTACATTTCATCTACAGGATTATATTTTTTTTTATTTAAGTATATATTTTAAATATTCCCATACTTAATTTGTTCTGGTTTTATATATATATATATATATATATATATATATATATATATATATATATATATATATATATATATAAACCTGCTAATAAGGTCTTACATGGCACATATTCTATAGAAATCAATAGATTAATATCGTTTTCCTGGTACCAGATTAATTAAAAATCATCATGATCAGTTCGGATATTGATGTGATCTTATAGAGACAAATATTAAGAGCGTAAACCACACCAAGTTCTTAAATATGGTGATCATACTTTGTCCTGTGTATTCACCATATATGTCAGCCACAAAATACAATCGAAAGACTAGACACTGTTATATGTACGAAACATAAATGCTATCTTATATATATTACTTCATCGACTAAATCAATGGCCGAAAATTTGTCTATATTTAAGAAAATATACAGTAAACGAATAAATAATGATTTAAAAGACAATAAACAGCATATATTAGAAAATATATAATATTCGCCATCTTCCAACCATTCGGATAAACTCTTCCCTATGGTAACTAGACTTTATGAATTTAAGCGCTGTACTAGACTATCGACGAGCTCTCATCAATTTACAAACAAGATGGCTAGATGTAACCGTAAGTTCTGAACTGACAGTTTCTTTTCTCGCACTTCTCGCTTGTGGAACATACTTCAGGCTCCATGCTTTCCAGTCAGCGTTGACCTTCAAACATTTAAATGCAATATCAATCGCTATCTACTGTCGTACTGATTGCTCTTCTATTGTTCTCGCTTCTTAGCAATGTTTCTGCGTTCTAATTCTTCATCGCCCATTAACCCTTGTGTCTTAGTGGCATTACTGTCTTGATTGGGGTGAAATTGATTTAAAAAATACTAGAAAATTTATAATATTCGCCATCTTCCCGACCTTCACCTTTTCATTGTGTTGACTACATTTAATTTCATTTCATTTAGTTTTATAATTGTACTAATGACGTTTTAGTTCTTTTTGTGTTACAAACTTAGTCGTAATACACTTCGTGGCCATTTTTTTTTATACTTTCATATTTTTGAACTCAACTCAGCTTTTTTTTTCTTGAGATTTTTAATATTTTGCGAGATCTGTTGATGTTGTTACAATCCCTTCATATAACACGACGACCTGTCGCTGAATTCGAGAGAGGAGGAGGAGAAGAAACGCAGGTCCCTGGCTATGCTTGGACGAGCTATGTATTAAGTTACGATTCCATTTATTTTTGTCTGCCAACTGGGCGCTAGTTGGGCTTTCTTTACTTCCGGCACTCTTGCCCTCTATTACTTCAGGCCACCACCGACTCCGGCAATTTTCGGCATTCCCAGCCTTTACTACTTCCTTGGAGGGATTTCGCATTATTTATCATCTCTTAGTTGCGTCTCTGTCCTTGGACAGAGTGCGCTCAGGGGCTTCTCTGTCTGAAGACAGAGGGGCAACTGAGGAAAATTATACTGAAGAGGTGCCCAGCCCTGGGGAACAGCTGCTTGAGGCCGCGCCCTCCCATTGCAGAAGAGGGAGGGATCGGTGCTCGCACCGAGGCCAGCGCAACCGACGGTTGCAGGGGCTGAGGGGAATTTTTGTCTCTGCCTGAGTGTACGCGCTCGGGTACCCACATTAATCCGACCTTGTGTCACATCTCATTCTCGTGGGGGAATGAGTAAACACCGCCTTTACTACTTCAAACTACCACAGACCCTTACTTCTGATATTCTTGGTCTTTACTCTTTCCGGCTATACCTTGGTCCATTACTTCCGGCTTTACTTAATTCGGTCTAACTCCCTTGGTTGATCAGCATTAATGTACATGCTTACAACAGCCGCGGACTTCCGACTACACATTGGTCCCTACTGGCTGTCTGCATTTAGTCCACATTCAAATAGCCTATTCCGTACACTTCGGTTATAATAATACGGAAGCTGCGCCATTGGACTTGGTTCACCACTGGTCTTGGCCAGCCCCTTTAACACATTCACTGGACTTACATACTAATTTAACCTACAAGGACTCTGTTTTGGTACTCCTGTCAGACATCACGTCATTAATTTATATCTTTGTGACTATCTTTATTTGGCCGCACAGGCCATTTTATATCCCCCCCACTATCCAGGGGGTCCACTACAGTATAGATTTGAAGTAGACTTTAGAAGGAATCGGAAACCCAATCCTAAACAGGAATCAATCGATGAAACTCTACTCCTGTTCAAAAGACCGGGAAGGAAGTGAACCAGACAATCATTTTTTTTCTTTCTTAATCCAGGTCCTTTGATAATTCAAAGACATTTTCAAAGGGAAATAAATCTGTTATTAAATGAAATTCTTGTTAAATGTTTCTTTTACTTTTTTACATTTCGCATTAGTTTTAACTATTTTGATGAGAATTTTTTTTTTTTTTGCGTGGTTTTGCCGTTTACATTTTTGTTCTTTTCAGTAAATTGGAATGTCCAAATTTTAAAAAATGAGACATGGCCTTAAGCATTGAAAATTTTGAATTTCACATTTTTGTTAAACATGTCGCTTTTTTTTTAACAATGATAAATTATTATAATTAA
The DNA here is from genome assembly GCA_903632075.3 of Acanthosepion pharaonis. NCBI lineage: Eukaryota > Metazoa > Mollusca > Cephalopoda > Sepiida > Sepiidae > Acanthosepion > Acanthosepion pharaonis. The sequence continues at coordinate 169,918 of CAHIKZ030002957.1, forward strand.
GATTTATGAATTATTATAAATTATTAAAATTAATGAAAAAATGAAAACAATTCTTGTAAAAATTTCTTCAATAGTGTCCTTAATAAATCTTATTTATCAAAGAAATTAAAAGCTTTTCTAATTAAATAATGTCATAGTTTTATTGCATTTTATAATTCAGAGCAGATTTTCGGTGAAAAAAAAATTGATTATTTACTTTCTTCAAGAAGTCCTGCTTTTAACTAAAAAAATAAAATCCCCGCCCTAAAAATTTAATTTCTCGAAATTTCATGAAATTAAGTGGGTGGTAATATATATATACAAAATATTTTTACCAAGATTTTCTAGAAAAAAATTTAAAAAATATTAATTTATTTCTGAATATGTCCTGAAAGTTTCATTAAAATCCCGCAATTATTTGATTTTTGAAAGAATTTCTAAATCAATGTCTTTTTCACCGGAAAATGCGCAAAAAGTAACCTTTATTTCTGAATATGTCCTTTGGTCTGCCACTGACTTAGAAAAAAAGATTTTTAACCAAAATTTCAAACGTGCTACAAAGGAGTAAAAAGTTTAAAAAAAATAGATAAAAAATACTTTGGTCTTTCGTCTTAATAATAACATAAACATTTTAATGACAAAACTTTGTTTTTATTGAGTTAGGAGCCTTTTTCATCACGACCAAGTTGAGGTACCTAGTTTAAATATATACTTGCCTGAAAACAACGAATCAATTTGTATCTTTTATGAACTACAAGAAGCAAACATAGCCAATCACACCGTGCTCTCAAGGAATATAACATTGTGTGTGAGCCTGCAAGAAAAATCGTCATTTTCCAAAAATTCTGTGCCACTCTTCCTGACACCAATGACGCCATCTTTTATTGCAATCTTCATACGACTTATACTTACATGGAAAACTTGAAGATTCTTCTCCAATTGCCAGTGAGTTCATTATCTCTGAAAATAATTTATATTATTTATTTTACCTCCTTAATTTATAAACATTTTATCCGTCTTCATTTGTTTCTTAAAATAATGGGACGGATTAAAATAAAAAATGGAAATTATTTCCCGACTTGACATAAGTTCTAATGGCGTGTGATATTCAATGACATTTCTTTAAAATATGAGAATTTCATTTACGTTTTTGTTTCTTTTACAGCTTTCTGATTTTATATCTGAAAAATGATGATACGGACAGTCAACCCGTTGTGCTTCCAAATCTCCCAATTCTGTACGGCCGATGGTTAACCATGCTAACACAACAATGGTCACTTAATCAAGTACAGTTCATTCAACAAACACTGACCGCTATACCGCTTGGTTTGTAGAAATGTTTAGTAAATATATCAATGACATGTGTCAATATAACAAAGTCCAAGCGTTTTCGACTTCAGATGTGTTCATTTTTTTTTAACATCATCAATATAAAGACTCATTTTATAGTAGGTACCAACATGAGATCGCTGGAAAAGGAGCATAGCAGACTTAAACTTGTTGAAAATAATTTTTATTGTCGAAATGTACAAATTTGAATTTCAAGAGTTTTCATAAAATTAATTATGGGGTGGATAATAAATATAAAAAAAAATTAGCAGGAGATTAAAAAAAAATAAACATATTTATAATAATTCCCATCACTTATGAATAGTTTCTGAAAGTTTCATTAAAATCTGACAATTATTTTTATTTTTGCAAGATTTTCAAAATTAATGACTGCCATTAAAAAAAAAATGTACAAAAAATCCGCCATGTTATTTAGTAGGACATTCGCTGATGAAGAGAATCGAGGTTTTTCAATCAAAAGTTAGAATGCTCTAATAAAGACAGAAAAATTTTGAAAAATAATCCTCTTGATAAAAACATAAACATTTTGACGATAAAGTTTTGTTTTTGTCAAGATTAAGGCCGTTATTATCCTGCTATACTCATTTTCCAGCGATCTCATGTTGGTACCTATTTTATAGACTTGCCGTGTTAAAGTTGTTATGTATTTGTTATTTGTGTTGGAATCATTTCTTTTCCACTTTTTTCTTTATTAATTTCATGACATTTTCAATGAGAAATAAATTTGTTATCAAACAAATTTCTCTTTGAATGTTTCTTTTACTTTTTGCTTTTCCCATTTGAAAAGGTTTTATTTATTTTTTCTTGCTTGATGTTGGCGTTTAATATCTCCGTCCTTTTTATTTAACACTGAGTGGAAATTGGAATATCCACTTTGGCAGAGAAATTTACAAATCTTTAAAGCTAGAAGTTGTTCTTTTGGTTTGACAACCATATACTCGGCAGATGGTCCTGGAGGCAGATTACAACTTGAATAAAACAGTTGGTTCAATGGTAACTGACTAAATTGATTTTTGCAGTTTATCAACCCTTTGTGGGTTACTTGAAGCCAAATATATATTTTGGATTTTAAGGATAATTCTTTTGTTCTTAAGTATTGAAAATTTCATATATATATTTTTTTTACATTAAGAAATTCACGTTTTTGTTAAATACATCACCGATATCCAACAGTAAACATGGATTATTTCCTTTTTCATCTTCATACAACGAACAAAATTTACTGGAACCAGCAGTAAAATTTTTCATCTTCAT
>CAHIKZ030002957.1:177500-277500 GCA_903632075.3 Acanthosepion pharaonis
AAAGAGGAAAAAAAGAAAAGGAAGTTTGAAAAAGGAAAGGTTGGAGGAAAAGAAAAAAAAAAAGAAAAAAAGAGGAAGAAAAAAAAGAGGAAAAAAAAAAAAAAAAAAAAAGAAAAAAAGGAAAAAATTTCAAATGTGAAAAAGAAAAGAAAAAAAAGAAGTGAGAATATTGATAGAAAAAGAAAAGAAAAGAAAAAGGAAAAGAAAGAAAGAGGAAAAGAAAGAAAGAAAGAAAAAGAAAAAAAGAAAAAAAGAAAGAAAAGAAAAGAAAAGAAAGAAGAAAAAAGAAAGAAAAGTAAAAAAAAGAAAGAAAAAGAAAAAAGAAAAAAAAAAAAAAAAATATTGAAAAAGAAAAAAAAGAAAAAAAAAAAAGAAAGAGAAAAAGAAATTTTAAAGGAAAAATGTGAAAGAAAGAAGGAAAAAGAAATAAAAAAAAAAAAAAAAGAAAAGAAAAAAAAAAAAGAAAAGGTTGGAAAGAAAAGAAAATTTCAAAGAGAAAGAATGGAGAAAAAGGTGTGAGAAATTGAAAATTTAAAAGGAAAAGGAAAAAAAAAGAGAAAGAAAGAAAAAAGGAAAATTTTTGAAAAGGAAAAGAAAGAAAAAGAAAGAAAAAGGAAAAAAAGAGAAAAATGGAGAAAAAAGGTGTGAGAAGAGAAAGAAAAAAAGGAAAGGAAAAGAAAGAAAAAGAGTTTGAGAAAGGGAAAGGAAAGAAAAAAAAAAAAAAGAAAAAGAAAAAAAACATGAAAAAGAAAATTGAAAAAAAAAAAGGAAGAAAAAAAAAAAAAAAAAGTTTGAGAAGGAAAGAGGAGAAAGAAAGAAAGGAGAAAGAAAAGTGAGAAAAGAAATTTAAAAGGAAAAGGAAAAGAAAGAAAAAAAAAGAAAGAAAAAGGAAAAGAAAAAAAAAAGAAAGATAATTTAAAAAAAGAGGAAAAGAAAGAAAAAGAGTTTGAGAAAAAAAAATTTCAAATGTGAGAAAGAATGGAGAAAAAAGAGAATATTGAAGAAAAAAAAAAAGAAAAAAGAAAAGAAAGAACAAAAGAGTTTGAGATGGGAAAAGGAGGAAAAAAAAGGAAAGAAAAGAATGGAGAAAAAAAAAAGAATATTGATAAAAAAAGGAAAGGAAAAAAAAAAAGAAAAAGTTTGAAAAGAAAGGGTTGAAGGAAAACAAAAAAAAAAAATGGAAAAAAAGGGTGTGAAAATATTGAAAGGAAAAGAAAGAGGAAAAGAAAAAAAGAAAAAAAATGGAAAAGGAAGAAAGGAAAAAATTTCAAAAGTGAGAAAGAAGAAAGAAAATCAAGGAAAGAAAAGAAAAAAAAAGAAGAGAAAAGAAAAAAGAAAAGAAAGATGGAAAAGGGTTGGAGGAAAGAAAGAAAAAAAAAAGGAAAAGAAAAATGGAGAAAGGAAAAAAAAGAGAAAAAAAAAAAAAGAAAGAAAAAGGAAAAGAAAAACAAAAAAGGAAAAGAAAGAAAGAGGAAAAAAGAAATTTCAAATGTGAGAAAGAATGGAGAAAAAGGGGTGAGAAAGATTTAAAAGAAGGAAAAAAAAAAAAAAAGAAAAGGAAAAAGAAAAAGAAAAGAAAAGAAAGAAAACAAAAGAAAAAGAAGAGAAAAAAGAAAAGAATGGAGAAATCAAAAAAGAAAAGAAAAAAAAAAAGAGTTTGAAAAAAAAGAAAGAGGAAAAGAAAGAAAGAGAAAAAAGAAAGAAAGAAAAAAGAAAGAAAAAAAAGAAAAAAGAAAAGAGAATATTACTAAAAAAGAAAGAAAAAAGAAAAAAAAGGAAAAGAAAAAAAAAAAAAAGTTTGAGAAAGTAAGGAAAAAAGAAATTTAAAAAAGGAAAAAAGAATGGAGAAATCAAAAAGGAAAAAGAATATTGATAAAAAAAAAAGAAAGAGGAAAAGAAAGAAAAAAGGAAATGGGAAAGGTTGGAGGAATTGAAAAAAAATGTGAAAAGAATGGAGAAAGAAAGGGTGTGAGAAATTGATAATTTAAAAAGAAAGGAAAAAAAAAGAACAAAGAAGTTTGAGAAAGAAAGGGTTGGAGGAAAATTTCAAATGTGAGAAAGAATGGAGAAATCAAAGGTGTGAGAATATTGAAATTTAAAAAAAGAGGAAAAGAAAGAAAAAAAGGAAAGATGGGTAAGGAAAAAAGCTAATTTCAAATGTGAAAAAAAGAAAGAGAAATAATTTAAAAGGAAGAGGAAAAGAAAGAAAAAAAAATCAAAAAAGAGAAGAAGGAAAAGAAAAATTTAAAAAAAAGAAAGAGGAAAGGAGGGTTGGAGGATATGCTAATTTCAAATGAAAAAAGAGAAAAGAGGAAGAAGAATATTGAAAAATTTAAAAAAGAAAAAAAAAAGAAAAGAGTTTGAGAAAGGGTTGGAATAAAAAAAAAAATGAAAAAGAATGGAGAAAAAGGTGTGAGAATATTGAAAATTTAAAAAGAAAGAAAAAAAGAAAAAACAAAAAGTTTGAAAGAAAAAAAAAGAGGATAAAACTAATTTCAAATGTGAAAAAGAATGGAAAAAAAAAAGGTGTGAATTGATAATTTAAAAGGAAAGGAAAAGAAAAGAAAAAGAGTTTGAAAAAAAAAGGGTTGGAGGATAAAGAATTTCAAATGTGAGAAAGAATGGAAAAGAAAAAAGGTTTGAGAAAAAGAAAGAAAAAAGGAAGAGGAAAAAAAAGAACAAAAGAGTTTGAGACAAAAAGAAAAAAAAACAAATAGTTTGAAAATTTCAAAAAGAGGAAAAGAAAAGAAAAAAAAGGAGAAAAAAGGAGTGAGAAAATTGAAAATTTAAAAAGGAAAGGAAAAGAAAAAAAAAGAAGAAAGAGTTTGAGAAAGAAGGGTTGGAGGAATTGAGGAAAAGAAAAAAAAAGAAATGTGAGAAAGAATGGAGAAAAAAAGGGTGTGAGAAATTGAAAAAAAAAGGAAGAGGAAAGAAAGAAAAAAGAGTTTGAGATGGGTAAGGGTTGGAGGATATTGCTAAAAAAATGTGAGAAAGAATGGAGAAATCAAAGGGTGTGAGAAATTGAAAAAAAAAAGGAAGAGGAAAAAGAAAAAAAAGGTAAAATTGCTAATTTCAAATGAAAAGAAAGAAAAAAAGAGAATTTGAGATTTAAAAGGAAGAGGAAAAAGAAAGGAGTTTGAGAATTGGAGGATATTAATTTCAAATGTGAGAAAGAATGGAGAAATCAAGGTGTGAGAATATTGATAAAAAAAAAGGAAGAGGAAAAGAAAGAACAAAGAGTTTGAGATGGGTAAGGGTTGGAGGATATTACTAATTTCAAATGTGAGAAAAGAATGGAGAAAGCAAAGGGTGTGAGAATATTGATAATTTAAAAGGAAGAGGAAAAGAAAGAACAAAGAGTTTGAGATGGGTAAGGGTTGGAGGACGGAGATTGCTAATTTCAAAAATGTGAGAAAGAATGGAAAAAGCAAGGGAGAAGAAGAGAATATTGATAATTTAAAAAGGAAGAGGAAAAGAAAGAACAAAGAGTTTGAGATGGGTAAGGGTTGGAGGATAAATTTCAAATGAGAGAAAGAATGGAGAAAACAATGAGAGAAAAGGAAAGGAAAAGAAGAATATTGATAATTTAAAAATGAAAAAGAGAAAAAATGGAAAAGAAAAGAAAAAATTTAAAAGGAAGAGATGAACAAAGAGTTTGAGATGGTTGGAGGATAAGCTAAAAATGTGAGAAAGAATGGAGAAATCAAGGTGTGAGAATATTGATAAAGAAAAAAAGGAAGAGGAAAAGAAAGAACAAAGAGTTTGAGATGGGAAAAGGGTTGGAGGATATTGCTAATTTCAAATGTGAGAAAGAATGGAGAAAGCAAAGGTGTGAGAATATTGATAATTTAAAAAGGAAGAGGAAAAAAAGAAACAAAGAGTTTGAGATGGGTAAGGGTTGGAGGATATTGCTAATTTCAAATGTGAGAAAGAATGGAGAAAAAAAGGGTGTGAGAATATTGATAAGAAAAAAGGAAGAAAAAAAAGAAAGAACAAAAGAGTTTGAGATGGGTAAGGGTTGGAGGATATTGCTAATTTCAAATGTGAGAAAGAATGGAAAAAAAGGGTGTGAGAATATTGATAATTTAAAAAGGAAGAGGAAAAGAAAGAACAAAGAGTTTGAGATGGGTAAGGGTTGAGGATATTGCTAATTTTCAAATGTGAGAAAGAATGGAGAAAAGAAAAGGTGTGAGAATATTGATAATTTAAAAAGGAAGAGGAAAAGAAAGAAGAAAAAGAGTTTGAGATGGGTAAGGGTTGGAGGATATTGCTAATTTCAAATGTGAGAAAGAATGGAGAAATCAAGGGTGTGAGAATATTGATAATTTAAAAGGAAGAGGAAAAGAAAAAAAAAACAAAGAGTTTGAGATGGGTAAGGGTTGGAGGAATATTGCTAATTTCAAATGGAAGAAAGAATGGAGAAATCATGGGTGTGAGAATATTGATAATTTAAAAAAGGAAGAGGAAAAAGAAAGAACAAAGAGTTTGAGATGGGAAGGGTTGGAGGATATTGCTAATTTCAAATGTGAGAAAGAATGGAGAAATCAAGGGTGTGAGAATATTGATAAGAAAAAAGGAAGAGGAAAAAGAAAGAAAGAAAAGAGTTTGAGATGGGTAAGGGTTGGAGGATATTGCTAATTTCAAATGTGAAAAAGAATGGAGAAATCAAAGGTGTGAGAATATTGATGATTTAAAAAGGAAGAGGAAAAGAAAGAACAAAGAGTTTGAGATGGGTAAGGGTTGGAGGATATTACTAATTTCAAATGTGAAAAAGAATGAGAAATCAAGGGTGTGAGAATATTGATAATTTAAAAGGAAGAGGAAAAGAAAGAACAAAAGAGTTTGAGATGGGTAAGGGTTGGAGGATATTGCTAATTTCAAATGTGAGAAAAGAATGGAGAAAGAAAGGGTGTGAGAATATTGATAAGAAAAAAAAGGAAGAGGAAAAGAAAGAACAAAGAGTTTGAGATGGGTAAGGGTTGGAGGATATTGCTAATTTCAAATGTGAGAAAGAATGGAGAAATCAAAGGTGTGAGAATATTGATAATTTAAAAAGGAAGAGGAAAAGAAAGAACAAAGAGTTTGAGAGAAAAAGGGGTTGGAGGATATTGCTAATTTCAAATGTGAGAAAGAATGGAGAAATCAGGGTGTGAGAATATTGATAATTTAAAAAAGGAAGAGGAAAAGAAAGAACAAAGAGTTTGAGATGGGTAAGGGTTGGAGGATATTACTAATTTCAAATGTGAGAAAGAATGGAGAAATCAAGGTGTGAGAATATTGATAATTTAAAAAGGAAGAGGAAAAAAAGAACAAAAGAGTTTGAGATGGGTAAGGGTTGGAGGATAGAAGCTAATTTCAAATGTGAGAAAGAATGGAGAAAAACAAGAAGTGAAAGAATATTGATAATTTCAAATGAGAAAAAGGAAGATCAAAAAGAAAGAACAAAGAGTTTGAGATGAGGGTAAGGGTTGGAGGATATTGCTAATTTCAAATGTGAGAAAGAATGGAGAAATCAAGGGGTGAGAATATTGATAATTTAAAAAGGAAGAGGAAAAGAAAGAACAAAAGAGTTTGAGATGGGTAAGGGTTGGAGGATATTACTAATTTCAAATGTGAGAAAGAATGGAGAAATCAAGGGTGTGAGAATATTGATAATTTAAAAAGGAAGAGGAAAAGAAAGAACAAAGAGTTTGAGAAAAAGGGTTGGAGGATATTGCTAATTTCAAATGTGAGAAAAAGAATGGAGAAAGCAAAGGTGTGAGAATATTGATAATTTAAAAAGGAAGAGGAAAAGAAAGAACAAAGAGTTTGAGATGGGTAAGGGTTGGAGGATATTGCTAATTTCAAATGTGAGAAAGAATGGAGAAATCAAGGGTGTGAGAATATTGATAATTTAAAAGGAAAAAAAAGAAAGAACAAAGAGTTTGAGATGGGTAAGGGTTGGAGGATATTGCTAATTTCAAATGTGAGAAAGAATGGAGAGAAATCAAGGTGTGAGAATATTGATAAGAAAAAAAGGAAGAGGAAAAGAAAGAACAAAGAGTTTGAGATGGGTAAGAGGTTGGAGGATGGAGAAATTGCTGAAAGAAATTTCAAAAGTGAAAAAGAAAGAATGGAGAAATGAAAGGGTGTGAGAATATTGATAATTTAAAAAAAAAGAAGAGGAAAAGAAAGAAAAAAGAGTTTGAGATGGGTAAGGGTTGGAGGATATTGCTAATTTCAAATGTGAGAAAGAATGGAGAAATCAAAAGGGTGAGAGAATATTGAAAAGAAAAAAAAAAGAGGAAAAGAAAGAACAAAGAGTTTGAGATGAAAGAGTTTGGAGGAAATGAGAAAGAATGGAGAAATTGGAGGATATTGATAATTTAAAATGAAGAGGAAAAGAAAGAACAAAGAGTTTGAGATGGGTAAGGGTTGAGGATATTAATTTCAAATGTGAGAAAGAATGGAGAAAAGAGGAGAAAAATTTAAAGAGAAAAGAAGAGAATGGAGGATATTGCTAAAAAAAAGATGGGAAAAGAACAAAGAGTTAAAAAGATGGAAAAGGGTTGGAGGATATTGCTAATTTCAAATGTGAGAAAGAATGGAGAAATCAAGGGTGTGAGAATATTGATAATTTAAAAAAGGAAGAGGAAAAGAAAGAACAAAGAGTTTGAGATGGGTGAGGAAGAAAGGGTTGGAGGATATTGCTAATTTCAAATGTGAGAAAGAATGGAGAAAAAAAATGGGGGTGTGAGAATATTGATAATTTAAAAAGAGGAGAAAAAAGGAAAAGATATTGATTTAAAAAAAGAGGAAAAGAAGAAAAGAGTTTGAGATGGGTAAGGGTTGGAGGATATTGCTAATTTCAAATGTGAGAAAGAATGAGAAAGAATTTAAAAGAAGAGGAAGAAAGAAAGAACAAAGAGTTTGAGAGAAAGAAAAATGTGGAAAGAATGGAGAAATCAAGAAGAGATTGATAATTTAAAAAGGAAGAGGAAAAGAAAGAAACAAAGAGTTTGAGATGGGTAAGGGTTGGAGGAATTGCTAATTTCAAATGTGAGAAAGAATGGAGAAATCAAGGTGTGAGAATATTGATAATTTAAAAAAGGAAGAGGAAAAGAAAGAACAAAGAGTTTGAGATGGGTAAGGGTTGGAGGATAAAGCTAATTTCAAATGTGAGAAAGAATGGAGAAATCAAGGGTGTGAGAATATTGATAATTTAAAAAGGAAGAGGAAAAGAAAGAACAAAGAGTTTGAGATGGGTAAGGGTTGGAGGATATTGCTAATTTCAAATGTGAGAAAGAATGGAGAAATCAAGGTGTGAGAATATTGATAATTTAAAAGGAAGAAAAAAGAAAGAACAAAGAGTTTGAGATGGGTAAGGGTTGGAGGATATTGCTAATTTCAAATGTGAGAAAGAATGGAGAAATCAAGGGTGTGAGAATATTGATAATTTAAAAGGAAGAGGAAAAGAAAGAACAAAGAGTTTGAGATGGGTAAGGGTTGGAGGATATTGCTAATTTCAAATGTGAGAAAGAATGGAGAAATCAAAGGGTGTGAGAATATTGATAATTTAAAAAGGAAGAGGAAAAGAAAGAACAAAGAGTTTGAGATGGGTAAGGGTTGGAGGAGAGAAATTTCAAATGTGAAAAGAATGGAGAAATCAAGGGTGTGAGAATATTGAAATTTAAAAAGAAGAGAAAAGAAAGAACAAAGAGTTTGAGATGGGTAAGGTTGGAGGAATTGCTAATTTCAAATGTGAGAAAAATGGAGAAAAAGGGTGTGAGAATATTGATAATTTAAAAAGGAAGAGGAAAAGAAAGAACAAAAGAGTTTGAGATGGGTAAGGGTTGGAGGATATTGCTAATTTCAAATGTGAGAAAGAATGGAGAAAATCAAGGGTGTGAGAATATTGATAATTTAAAAAAGGAAGAGGAAAAGAAAAAGAACAAAGAGTTTGAGATGGAAAAAGGGTTGGAGGATATTGCTAATTTCAAATGTGAGAAAGAATGGAGAAATCAAGGTGTGAGAATATTGATAATTTAAAAAGGAAGAGGAAAAGAAAGAACAAAGAGTTTGAGATGGGTAAGGGTTGGAGGATATTGCTAATTTCAAATGTGAGAAAGAATGGAGAAATCAAAGGTGTGAGAATATTGATAATTTAAAAAGGAAGAGGAAAAAGAAAGAACAAAGAGTTTGAGATGGGTAAGGGTTGGAGGATATTGCTAATTTCAAATGTGAGAAAGAATGGAGAAATCAAGGGTGTGAGAATATTGATAATTTAAAAGGAAGAGGAAAAAAAAAGAACAAAGAGTTTGAGATGGGTAAGGGTTGGAGGATATTGCTAATTTCAAATGTGAGAAAGAATGGAGAAAGAAAGGTGTGTGAGAATATTGATAAAGAAAAAAAAGGAAGAGGAAAAGAAAGACGAAAAGAGTTTGAGATGGGTAAGGGTTGGAGGATATTGCTAATTTCAAATGAAAGAAAGAATGGAGAAAAAAGAAGGAAAAAAGTGAGAATATTGATTATTTAAAAAGGAAGAGGAAAAGAAAGAACAAAGAGTTTGAGATGGGTAAGGGTTGGAGGATATTGCTAATTTCAAATGTGAGAAAGAATGGAGAAATCAAAGTGTGAGAATATTGATAATTTAAAAAGGAAGAGGAAAAGAAAGAACAAAGAGTTTGAGATGGGAAAGGGTTGGAGGATATTGCTAATTTCAAATGTGAGAAAGAATGGAGAAATCAAAGGGTGTGAGAATATTGATAATTTAAAAAGGAAGAGGAAAAGAAAGAACAAAGAGTTTGAGATGGGAAAAGGGTTGGAGGATATTGCTAATTTCAAATGTGAGAAAGAATGGAGAAATCAAAGGTGTGAGAAATTGATAATTTAAAAAGGAAAGGAAAAAAAAGAACAAAAAGATGGGAAGAGGAAAATTTCAAAAGAAAGAAAGAAAGCAAAGAGAATATTGAGAAGGGAAAAGAAAGAACAAAGAGTTGGAGGGTTGGAGGATATTAATTTCAAATGTGAGAAAGAATGGAGAAATCAAGGGTGTGAGAATATTGATAATTTAAAAAGGAAGAGGAAAAGAAAGAACAAAGAGTTTGAGATGGGTAAGGGTTGGAGGATATTGCTAATTTCAAATGTGAGAAAGAATGGAGAAATCAAGGGTGTGAGAATATTGATAATTTAAAAAAGGAAGAGGAAAAGAAAGAACAAAAGAGTTTGAGATGGGTAAGGGTTGGAGGATATTGCTAATTTCAAATGTGAGAAAGAATGGAGAAATCAAGGGTGTGAGAATATTGATAATTTTAAGAAAAAAAAAGGAAAGAGGAAAAGAAAGAACAAACATTTTGAAATAGAAAAAGATTTTTTTTAAATGCACTATGATTTTTTGAAGAATATTCATCAATGAAAGTCCTGAAACAGTGGAGAACTGATAAAATGCTATATGATGTTTCTTGTTGATGTTTTAGCAGCACAACAAGTTGTGGAACCTACAAGGACAATTTCCAGAAAAGAAAGCGGACTGAAGAAGTGGATCCGAGATAGTTTTTTGAAAAAAAGTCAAGTCTGTTGGACAATTCTACGGAAAAAGTGGGAGATAATAATACTAATAAAAAAATAAAGTATTCTTTAAAATATTAGTCTCAAATGGGGGGTGGAGTTAATCGTACGCCCTGCTGACTATATAAACTAAACCATAACTATATATGTAGAGATCAAAGTTTAGAGGTATTTAAAAAAGAAGCCGTTTGCAGTCAGTCTAAGAATATGTAATACTGGAGTCAAGGCAAGTTGCCGAAATATGAAAATTTATATCATTAAACTCTAAGAAGAGTTTATGGCATCTTTGCTGTGTGAGATTTAGATGAAGATTTTTATATTATTTCCCGAATATTTTGCTTCTATTATTTTATATTACCTAAATAAATTTTTTAATAGTACTTTGAAGTGCGGTTTAAGTCATAAACGAGATAGAGTGAATATATTTATCGTCGAACAACGACAACGATTTAGGGGAGGATTTTCAAGATCTATAATAAATTCTTTTTATGATCTAAGGCATTAGATATCAGGAACAAATTTATTGTAAAAAATGTTTTTCTTTTCTGATCATTATCAATTTTAATCATTTAAACGAGATATGACGAAAGCCAGCAGTTGTATAAGTGATAATTTAAAGGTGAATATGCTGTTAAAAGCGGTATCTCGGATCTTTTTTATATTTACGATCTTTTTACAATGAAATAGTTAAAAAAAGAACCAGTGAATAAACTTATATCAAAGCTTAATTGTCTTAACTGTGACTACTCGTCTACTGACGCATATTACAGGGTGCTTTTATACCTCTAATATATTAAGGGAGATAACTGATGATTTATCAGTGCAGTTTGAATGTTTAGTCGGTTGGCGTGGAAATTTGATGTCACAATGCAAGTAATCTGTTCAAACTTTACCGTTATGAACCAAGGGACAAAGTCATATATATTCATTATCTTCTATATACTGGAGACCGAAACATACTAGTTGCATATTGTTAGGGAGGGTATATAAGTTGGTGGGGTCAGATTTTGTGTAATCATTTCAAGAACAACTATCATGTTTCAGTTAGCTACAGTTGTATTTGAAGCTTAAAACCTGTCTTGAAAATAAGCTTTTAGATAACGTACCCATGTATTTTGAGTACTTTATGTCATCGTAACACAGTGGATGATATTAATAGCTGATATCAGATATCTAATGTATCTTTAAGTCACGTAACGCTCAAGTTTTATCGCATCGAATCTTTTCATTTATAAAAAAAAGTTTTTTTTGTCACCAAAATCAGAGTTTTGGCTCTAAAGTTTTTTTGCATTGAGTAGCTTCCCTATCGTAGAGACATGAGGAAGTTAGTGGATTCCTGCAACGTCCTGTATTTCACAAGAACGACTTATGTTGTCTCAAAATATAGTAAGATTAACCATAAACATCGAATAATTTTGGCTTATGATCTATGTAACAGCAGAAAGGTATGAATCCACATCATCTCTCTCATCTATGGGTCAATATATATGCCTTGTATGAGTAAATCATTATCTCCGAAAGATTCTTACAGTCGGGTAATATTTTCTGGATTTGCTTTTTAAATCGCGTATTTAACTGCGTTCTTTGTTCGGCGTTAACGATCTGTTCATTTACACACACACACACACACACACACATATATATATATATATATATATATATATATATATATATATATATATGATGTCTAACAAAACATATCTGGACGAATGCGATAAAATACTACAATACATAAAATTCGGCATTTAATCTACATCGAGTTAATTACCTTCTAAAGCCACTTCCTTTAAACAACGTCGTTTCCATTGATGATGGCATTCCTGAAACTCTTTTTTGGAATATCGAGCAGCGGCATTTTCTTATTCCTTCGATGTTTTGAAAACTTGGTCTTTGAAAAGTGATTTGATTTTTACAAAGAGGAAAGTGTCAAAAGGTGGTCAGATCTAGAAAATATGGTGGTTGCCGAATATCACGAATGTTATTTTTAGACAAAGCTGCTGCCCAAGATGGAACCTTTGTTTCCAAGCACTGGAAATAACAAGTGAATTAAGAGAACGTTATAATTTGGTGAGCCTGCGCGACAGCGTTCAGGGTCAGTACTAAAAAAGCGACTTCTCTCTACATGTTTTAAGTCCATTGCCATAAAACAACCGGTTCTTTTTCATCAGTTGTTATTGAGAGAATATGATAGAGAGCATGCAGTTATGAGCATGAACATGTTTATATTATTAATGAAATTAAAAAAAAAATTTCGCTCTACTTGTTATCTATCTAGAAACAACTAAATCTACAGTAGATTGGAAATTTAAATTTTAGAATACCCCTGCATCAAGAATAAGTTATTTGTTTTTTAAAAAGGTAATTATAACCAATAATTTTCTTTTAAAATCTATTATCCATTTCTACTTATTTTCTCTTAATTGATTCATAAAACTTAGTATTACTTTGAAAGATAAGGAGCGATATTTATAATTTTAAATGCAATGGTCTACGCATATTAAACTCTATTTTTCTCTATTCAAAACCAACGTTTGAGCAATGATCAAAATTAATATTTCAGACAGATATCAACTCCTAAAAGATTTAGATTCAAATATAAGTCCATCAGAAATATAACCAAATCGCCACTGTTTATATATGGTTCATTATGTACACAGATTATTGTCACATGTGTTAAGTCTGCTACATTTAAAATGCTGTTTTCGAGGAACAGTTGGGATATTCTTGAGCACATTTCCCGGAAGGATTGCGTACTTTCTTATTAAATTTTTTCCGAAGATAAACCATGAATGAAATATATTTGATGATTTCCCTGGATGCAGCCGTATCCAATTTCAAAATATTTACTGAAACTTCTGTCCAGCTCTCTATGTGAATTTTCAAGTTCAAGGATGTTATCGTTAATTCCGAACATGATACGAGAAAAACTAATATTCCTGCTTTTCGGTATTATTAATTTTTATATCTTCACGATTGCAAGTAAAAAAAAACTTTTGGAAGATTATTCATGCTTGTCCATTTCAAAGAAAGCTATTTATAGGAAAATTGGAAAATATAAAGAAACTGCAATAAAGTTGATGTTATATATTTTTTTAAACCAAGAAACGATTGGGAAACACAAAAAAGCCAATGAAAATAATGGGGACAATTCATGGTAATTTTTTGAATTTTTTCAGCTAAGAACCGGCATGCTGCAAACATGAAAAAACCAAAAAAATTCCGCAGTATTAAAAAAAGGAAGATATTTTACGTGACAATAATTTCAAAAAAAAAAAAAACCCATTTCTTTGTGGAATTGTCCTTCGAGTGACTAATTCTTGAAAGGTACAATTTTAAAATTTTCTGGTCAAAGGTCAATCGTTATCTATGATTCTTCCATTTCCCACAAAATCTTGACGTCTCATCCTATCATTCAGAAACACATCGAGTGAATCATTAGCATTGTATTGGTTGAACATTAGTAAATAAAATAAATAAATGTAGTTAATCTTCGTTTTGTTCGATTAATTCTCCATATCTTACATTTGTTGACTGGCATTCAGTTGATAGAACAGAAATCGCATTGAATTGTGGCACCTTGCATTATTAGAAATATTCATAGAAATATGATTTAATTTTTTTACTCGGTTTACTAAACAGGTTGTTGATTTTTTTTTAAAACGGAAAATAATTGAGTTGAAAATAATTCACTAAGATTGTACTTAGACGATCCTAAAGAAGAAGAAGAAAGAAAAGAAAAAAGAAGAAAGAGGAAGAAAAAAAAAAGAAAAGAAAAAAGTTGGATGATCATGACCCAGTCAATGGTGGAGATAGGAGTCAGAAAGATATCTTGGCCTGCGTGTGGCCGAATTTTTTAAAGACAATTGGAAGAATAGAATTAGAAATAATAAGAAGAAAAAAAGGAAAAGACATGATATCAAAACGGGCCGCTTGATGAAAACCAGATATCGGTCAAATCATCTGACCTACTTTTGCGTGAGAAAGACTCATTATCAATTTGGAGTAAAGGGAAATTTTAAGAACAATGAGAACGAAATCTTAATCAGAGAAAAAGTGTTTTTTGGGTTGAGGGGAGTGACCGGTGGAACTATATACAGATTCTGACCTATTAAGAATTGGAAACCTACGATAATAAAGTGGGGAACATTTTCAATGTAGATAATTAAGATTTTCTGACTGTCGGGTCTGACAAAAACGGGAGGTGAAGGGACGATTGTCTCAGTTCACAGATGGCGCCAATATTCTTCCCTGAAGTCACATCTAATTAGCGGCGGGCTGTTTGACAGAGCCCAGGTGAGAAAAAGCCAAGATTGTCATTTTTCGTACGTGCAGAAAGGGCAAAATTGGATTTTTTTTTTTAAAACAAGAACGATGTAACCACGCCCGAAAGGAGGAGAAAGGATGCTCGATCAATAACAATTGGTCGGAAACGGTCACGTGATCTGCAGAAAAGAAGAGAAAGAAATGCCCGATCAGGAACCATTGGTCGAAAAACGGTCACCTGACATACGAGAGACTAAAGAGATGGGTGTGCAGCTCCCCACCAAAGGCACTGTGGAGGAAGTAGGGGGGAAGGGGGTGAAACAATAGCGATAATGGGAAGTCAAAAAATAATGCGACTTTTGGAATTATCGAGAAAGTTGACGCCGACAGACCCACCCCGGTTTGCTGCGGCGTCAATAAAACAAAAGGGCCCCAATCGACAAAAGGCAGTTCAGCCCCGGACGGCAGCGAGAAGATCACCTCGACGGACGACAGAGAGAGTTGCGGCTGAGTTGCGGCAAGAGATCCTTCCAGCCCAAGTCGAAGACAAGAGAACTTCCAGCCTAAGTCGACGAAGAAGAAGAAATACAACTCAAGTCGAAGAGAAGAATCAACTGCGAATGATCGATAGAAATTAGCCCCAGTGTCGAACCAAACCACACTCCGACATACACAATTCTAAAGAGTAGGCAATTCGAAATCTTTAGGTTGTGTGATAGAAGCTTGGTGCCATAGTCCACAGAGCGGGTCGGGAATTGAGAACAATTTTGTTTTTATGTAACGGACATTAAGATATAAAAGGTTGTTACCCCTTTTTTTTTATCAGCAATTTTTTTGTCTCGTGAGTTTATTTTTTTTTTTTATTTGTGTTTTGCCACCCCCGTCGGACTCAACTTGTATCGGCCCCCAATCCCTGCTGGTCCCGTCTGTCTAAGATCTAAACACAGCGTGGGTAGACAGACCGGAGATCGGTACAGTTGCTTTAGTGACCAGGTATTGGAAGCGAGTTGGGAAAGGACCTTTGCATGCAATCATCGACACTGGGCCAGGGTAACCGTCACAAGAGGAAATGCCTTTTTATCAACAGAAATTTCCGTCACTCCTTGTTTTCAAAGCTTTACACTTTATAAATCAACAACAATCTGAAAAGCCGGATACATAAGTTAGAAACAGCTTGTATTTTTGAAGAATTGGAATTCATAAATTTTAATTAAATTGTAATTAATTCGATAGAAGATATTATTAGGTCTATTTAAGACTTACATTTATACAAAAGATCGCCCATTTTATATATATTGCCCAGCTGATGTTCCCGAGTACCCTTTAAGGTCTGACTAAATACGAATAAAACTTATAAAGTATAAACACTATATTACCAGTTAATAACTGATTTAAAATATTTTGTTTTATTACTTTAATTGTTTATGGTATTTAAATAAACTGTGACTTTCTTTCTGTGACTATTTTCTGTGACTTTTGTGTGGAATATGTGTGTAGGTTATGTGTGATACTGTGTGGCGCAAATCAATATGTAACTTACAGAAGGATACTGAGAATGCCAGGGATAAAACATGTGAGCAACGAGGAAGTTCTAGTAAAAATGGAAGCAAAAAGAACACTGATACTTAACATCAGGAACAGGGTCGGAATTTCGAGGGCATATAGTGAAGAAAGAGGACTTGGATAATTTGATACTCACAGAACAGATTGAAGGCAAGAGTGACAAAGGAAAACGACGCATAACATTCGTGGTTATCTTGAGTCAATGGATGGTGAAGACACTTATAGCAACATTAATAACTGATGATACATGTGGTTTATAAGCATTTATTTGTATACATTGTTTGTATATTAATACAACCACCATTATACATACCATGATTCGCTAGACGAAAATTTCTTAGACAGATATATTTTTAGACGAGTGTCCTTAGACAAGAATGTCTAGGAATCCTTCCGCTCGGTTTTTCGTTCAATGTCAAAATTCGGAGTGTCGGGATTCGCTACAATAGCATATTGTTGCGGGACTGCTTTTAATTATAGCCACGAGTTTCATTGGAAGAATAAAATCCAGTAGAAAATGACAACGTAGTATCAACAAATAAACATTAATTTAATATTATGACAAGAATACAAGCAGCTGGTTATAGATTAGAAAGTGATGTCTTTTTGTTTTGGTTAATACAGTTCTGAAATAGTATAAATTGTATTTGTGTACGTATGTGAGAAGCAATGAAATGTTGTTATATGTGTGTTTGTGTGAAAGAGTCAGTAATAGTAAAAGGGATACCAGAGATAGTTAGAATTTACTTCTTATTGTGAACTGTGGCGCCGTTGTCTGAAGCGGTCTCTTTGTAGTTAGTCAGCGGTGTTACTTTTTGCGTGTAGATGTAAATGAGGTCGTGAAGATCATCAGCGAGGGTGACGTGGACCTTGGTGACATCTGTGCGTATCCCATTTGGGGCCGGATTTCCAGTGTTTTATACACATTTTTGTAAGAATATCGCATCCAGAATTAATTATTTCTTCCTAATTGGTCTTTTTAAACAAAATCCACGTCGTATGTCTTCTACTACGTGTACCATGCGTAATACACGCTTAAGCGATCATATATCTTTCGATATATGACTGACGAGGTAGATTTTTCCCGCAGTAGGTTGCCATTTTTTCTGCGGTAGACCAGTTGCCATCCAAGGCTATAGAACCCGGCCTGTCCTGCTATTTACCGATAGCTAGGGGCAGGAGACGAGTATAGTGTTTTTAATTGATTTAATTATTTTTCTAGGTGAGTATTTTTATATTTGGATTTTTTTTAAATATTTTTTTTCTTTTTCAAACATCATGCATTTGCATGTTTGCATGAAAAATTCATTTCCAACATCTCGAAAATTATTTGCGCAGCCTGTTATGATTTATGATGATGATGATGATATTTCATCATTCTAGAAATTAAAGATCTAAAATTTCAACATTCTAAAAACAACCTTTCCACCAGTGATGATTCATGATGACAATATGTATGAATGTTGTTATAGTTTGATGATACAGCGATTTACTAAGTGAAGCATAGTTGTGGTACAAAATCAAAAGTATGAAGCAGCCAGTAAAGATAGAACTCACTACTCAGTCGTAATTGATTTAGTGAGACAATTTTGCTAAAACATTACACTACGGCAAAGTGCCCTCTTGATCTACATATATTTATAACAAAGATCTGAATAAGAAATAAAAAAATATATATTACATAATTTATAAAACAAAAATATACTTTAACAAGAAACGTTGCATGGAAAAATTGATCAGGTAAGGAGTTGATAACAGTGAAATATAATTGGATGTGGGGGGGAGTTCGATAAACTCAGGGCATAAAATGGGATTAAATAGCACTGGATGAACTCGTCTTTGAAGTTATATCGTTTTGTACTAAATAAAAGTGTTGTCTGGAATAGTCATGCCGATGTGAAATTTTCAATAAGCGTGTCATTTTAAATAAACTTTCCATCTGGATATTTTCTATCACCTTAATCGTTGCGGAACAAATTAATCTTGCAGTGGAGAGACTTGCCCGAAAAAGAAAAAAAAAAGCGTATTGTATCAAATAAGCATGGTGGGGGGTTGAAGGTAATAACTGTGTCGGCACTCGTATTTGGTGTACAAGAATATATTTAGAACAAAATCTATGAGTTAGAATTGGAAATAGCGTGCAACTCAAGATGGTTGTTTAGCGACCAAATTTGTTGTTTTCTCTTTGACCTGCATATAGATTTCAGTTCTTTCTGGAATGATCGACTTGCCACCATATACAACACAAAATTAAAAGCGTTGTTTGTATTCATTACAATTGCCAATACAAGAATGGTTTCTTCTGAATTATTACTGAGGAAATCGGCAGAAGTAAATAGCAAAGTCGGGGGTAACGTAAAGATAAGAAACATGATATTAATAGCCAAAACGAGTCGAACAGTTTGGGCGTTGTTGTGTGCTGGGTGTGGAGTCTGTCCGACGGCTGGGCGATGGTAGATCTTAAAAACAATCGCCACGTTGCAAACAATTAAGATAATGGCAGGAAGAAAGCTGTAGACGGAAGAAAACAATAAAAGTTGAACAGCCTTGTGTGGACTTTTACATGTAAAGTTCTCATACCTGAAGGAATTGGTATAAACAGCACTTATGATGACCATTACGACGAAAAGAATACACAATACCTTAACCGGAGTTGTGCGGTTGCTGCTGGATCTGAGGTAAGTGGACAGTGGCCGATAAACGGCTATTGTCCGTTGGACGGTAATGACAACTGTGATCCACGACGAGCAGTCCAAGAAAAATGCCCTGAAAAATCTAAAAATGTGACAATTGAATCTGTTATTATTGTCACCATAAATGCCGGCACCAGATAAGAAGGCATTGAATAGACTAACGTAAAGAACAAACAGATCACTAACGCAGAGTGCAATCAGGTAGAGGCCAATATTTTTCATTCGTAGTTGTTTGCGACACAAGACGACGAGTGACAGTATGTTTTCAATCTGTACCGATTAGCAAGAGACAACTTGACGGAATCACAATGTCGGGTCTGTTGTCCAGCGTATCAAACATTTTTTAGATTTTTGATGGTGGTTGATTTAAATGTTTCGGATTTGTATTGTTCCTCTAATGTCTGTAGTCGATAAATCTCGATGTAAGGGAAAATAAAATCTTAAATATTAAGCGTAAAAGTCCAGTGATCAGGTAAAGAAAGGAAAATAATGATAGAACTGCTAGAATTTCAGTCTGTTTTAAATATGGGCAAAGGATGTTTTCAGCAGAAATTTAGCTTCTTTTGTTGGGGTAAAAATTGAATAATAATTTAACCATAGAAACAAGTTACTGTTCTAGAGTTGTGTTTTGACTTTTTTATCATGAAAACAATTGTTCCTGTCACCTGTGTTCATTAGATGAACAAAAACAAATCTACTGTTTTGAATGGATATTTATATTACAGAAATTATATATATATATATATATATATATATATATATATATATATATATATATATATATATATATACACACACATACATAAATTATATATATATATATATATATATATATATATATATATATATATATATATATATAAGAATGATGGAGGTAATATTCCCAGATAATAAGGTGAACATTTGATCCTAGATTAATGTTGTCTTTTATATGTTTCTAATTAATTAGTTATTGACTGAGATCAGCACTTCAAAAACAAATGAATTGTGTATGTGTAGCTGTTGTCGAACATTGTCAAAAAAATTTTATTATGGAGGCATGTTTAAATAAATAAATAAAACAATGATTCTTATAAAATTGTAAAATTGAATAAATATGTCGGTGGAGAGGAGACTGAGAAGAAAACGTTCTCGACAAAAAAAAAATACGATAAAAAATACAATTCATTAATTACAACGATTTTCCTTTTTTTATTGTCATTCAATCACTAAATACAGATTAATTGTAACGAATTAATATTTTGTACCGAATCCCTACGCTCTTAGGACAATAATAGAAAAGATGTCTTCATCGACTCCATCGGTCACTCCTTATTTTTTCTACAATCGGTGTGTGGAGCCTGTGGATATTAATTTTAACTGTCTTAACCGGAATTCGAACTCTTTTCATCCGTTTTCCGCGATGATGAACGTTAGGCCGGATCAAAATATTTATTTTGCATCCGTGAACAATAAACATATGGAACATCTTGTTTTTATCGGATAGTTATCAAAAATGTCTGGGGAATTCGGGTTTTGACCGCAGACATCAGGATATATGCCAGATCCTACTCCACACTGTATAAGTGTCGTATTTGGGAGCGAATGTCTGATCCTCGAATTATATGGATTTTTGTTGTTGTTGTTGTTTTTGACATGATTCGCTCTTAGACAATTGTATCTTTATTTTTAATTTAATATCCTATTTTAGAATAAACCTTCTAATTGTTTTCTGATATAATATTATACTAGTTGAACAAAAATATATTACTCATTCTTAAATATTAAAGTGTCATCTTTGTTAATTTTATATAAGTGTCTTTCAGAATATAACTTAAAGCATTATATATCCCTCATCTTGAACATGAAAAGAAAGAGATGCGTTTACTTTTCTTTTTTCTTTTTTTTGCATGAGTTGCAAACTTGGTCATAATGCTTCACAAACTGCTGTCAACATTAATAGAGTATGGGAGGAAGGGTCCATTTCTGATCGGTCATAAGGAGTTGGTTTCTGAAGTTCCGCAGAGGGGATACGAGTCTTGAAGATTAAAGTGGTAGAGGCGTCCATCTGCAATTGACAATCAACATCTGAAAACATTATTTGAATAGAGTCATAAAAATATCTCAGATAATGAATGTCAGCTTTATAAAAATATCGAACCATCTCACGATTTGGTAAACTGAAGAATCATGAACTCAGTGAAAAGTCAAAGATTTCGACGTTTTGAAATATATTCGATGTGTTAAATAATAATTTAGCAGATTATTATTTTTAGACAAGTGTATTTCTGCTATGACTTCCTCAGTTTGACCTTTGATGTCAGATGCAAGACAAAATAAAGGAAGTCGATTTTGATTGGCTGAACTAGCGTGGAAATGATAGGCTTTTCGGAGTGCTGAGTCTTAACCGTCATACAATGTAGACGCGTTTCCTTCGTGTCTGGGAAGCAGCTTCCCAGTTGGGATGAGAGAGCGACCCCACTGGCGAGTTAGAGATGTAAACGTCAGCGTAAATAAAAGAATTAAGTGTAAAAATCCCTTTGTTGAAATTCTTTTATCTCCGAAGCAAAAACAACTAGCGATTACCGACCGAGCGAAGACGGGGGAGAGAAAATACAACATATGAGTGAATCAACATCGTCGCCCAAGACCATCTCCAGATCGAGGGGTCTATACGACAGATGCTGCACTTGCCAAATTCGAATGATCCATTTCTTGGGCGAATAGTGACTTGTGATGAGAATTGGATTGTTTATGACATTCGTAAATGATCGAATCAATAGCTTGATGATGACGAAACATCCAAACACTTACCAAACTGAAATGGCACCAACAGAAAATTATGGTGACCATTCGGTGGGTTCGCCACTGGCGATATCTATTACAGTTTTTTGGAATCTAACCAGAACATCACTGCTAGAGTTAACTGCCCGCAACCGGAAAGAATGCACATTCATTTAAACCGGCCGGTACTGATAAATCGACACGATCCATTTCTGTTTCATGACAATGTGTTATGGGACCTTACACATAATTACATAATGGACTATGCCATACGTAATAAATACTGCGCCTCAAGAGGAAGCAGGGAGTTCAGCATGAAGTCGGGCGACCGGCTGACCGGCTGATCGGTTGAACTCTCTGCCTTCGGGCGGGGAGAAACCCGAACGAAGCTACGCCGAAGGGCGGAGTCTCTTTCGGGGAGGTAAACCGACCCTGAACCCGTTTATACGGGTTCAAAGGGCATATTTTTGGACGAGCCCACGGGCCCTGAGATCCCACGTTAAACCGGCCTTGTGCCACATGACGCCCTCGGGGGGGGGATGACTAAATAGTTCCGTCTGAAGTCTAGAGTTCAGTCTGGAGTGAAGTCCGCCAGGAGACTGTCAGTCAGTCAGAGCGAGTCAGTCAGTCGAGTCAGAGGCAGTCCGAAACAGAGTCGTGTTCAGACAATTACTACTAAACCTGGTTGTTCGTACTAACACTTTCTACTTCTCTGTATATATTCCTGTTTGTAATATATCTGTGTTATTCCATATCCGTGTTCGAGTTCTTCTTTATTGGTTCTACCTTGGACTATCACCGTAGTACAAGGAACCGGACCATAACACAATGATTGGTCACATGTTTGAAGAATGGCACTTCAGAAGCTCACCAAATGGAATACGAGACTCTGCCACATCCACCATATCTCCTTGATCTCTAGCCTGCTGACTGCCTCATTTTCAAGCATATTGACAATCTTTTTAAGCCAAACGACATCCCGTTTCAAGGAAGACTCAGAAAATGCATTCAAAACTTTCTTAGCATTCGAACCTTTAGAGTTTTATAGTAAAGGTATAGTTATACCTTTTTGAATATGGTAACTCGATGAGAGAAATGTATAGACGTTCAGGTTTCCTATTTTGGCTGATTTAAACTCTGTTTAAATGCATTAATTCAGTAATTAAAGTTGTTTCTAAAATCAGACTTTATTTGACGAACAGCCTAATCTAATATATATCTCTGCGTGAATGCATAAAACAAGTTTTATAAAAAAAATGTCCGTTGATCCATTCGATCTTGTTACACAAAAGAACTAATCGTATGTTCCGCTTTTAATTAACAGAAGTAATTTTATTCATTTATTTGTGCGTCGATGACTGACTATAGCTTACAATTGATTATTTAAATCCTCATCAAAAGCCATCAAGCCAAGATTTGGAATCGACGAAAAATTACTTTTTTCGTCGATTCCAAATTTATGTTCAGTGATGAAGACAGATTTAAAGAGAGGATTAACTGATTTGATTTTATGTCAATATCTATAGAGTGTTCCTATTGATCCCATTGAACCAAAAAGATCTTTATTTCTCTCTTCCCCCCCTCTCTCTAGCTCTCTTTTTCGTTCTGTTGCTTTTCTTATACATCTTGTTATAATTCTGCTTGTCTTTCCCTTAGTTATCATGTACGTTACGCCCTGTCAATACCCCATGAATAATGGACTATTCCGTTTTGATCGCGTGGAAAGACGGAAAAGACATATCAAAGACGCTACTTAATTTGAGTGTGAAAAGGAAAAAAAAGAAAAGAGAAGATGAAGGTGTTTAACATCTCCTGTTAATACCTTATAAATAATGAACTATTCCGTTTTGATCGTGTGGAAAGACGGAAAAGGTATATCAGAGACGCTACTTGGTTTCAATGAGAAAATGAATGAAAGAAGATAGAACAAGCGATAACGCTCTCATGTCAATATCATATATTTTCATTTTAACATCCTTATTTCTTAAAGTAACGACCAGGATTCATATTTATGATTGTTAATACAATAGATAAAGCCGTTAACCTCAAATATTTAACGACGCAGTAGCGAATTTCGACGGATATTTCATTGTAGTAGAACTCGACATGAGTTTACTGAATCATTAACTTAAGCATTAAGATTCATCAGAAAATTCTAATAAGAAAACAGTGAAATTTTCAAAATTATATATATATATATATATATATATATATATATATATATATATATATATATATATATATATATATTGTGTGTATTTAGGCAACATTTTTTCATTCATACATCCTTTCATTTTAAATAATATAGACAAGAGTTGTCTATTTATTTTATGTAAATTATTGTTTAAATTTTCTTTCTTCGTTTAATGATGATGTTATTAAACTTATCAGACGTTATGAAAAGAAATTTACATAAAATAAATAGACAACATTTTTTATTATATTATTTAATTTTGAAATGAATATATATATATATATATATATATATATATATATATATATAAAGTGAACATTGAAGTCAGCACTCAGAGGAAACATGTTGTTTCATTTTAAAAAATCGTCATTCATTTGCTTTATATATATATATATATATATATATATATATATATATATATATATATATATATATATATATAATGATGAAAACTGGAGACTTTAGAAAGCCATGCTAATATTTTATTTCCAAGACAGATTAATCGATTGCTGAAGGGGCTTTTCATTTTTTAGGTCTTCTTCCCCAATATTTTTTAAAAAGTATTATTAACTAAGGGGTCTAGATGAAACCCAACTGCATAAATGTCAGGGCGGTACTTTCTGGAAGGGTCTAGACTCCCCACCACCATACGATTAAATAAATATTAACTAAAAATCATGGGTTCCAGTCCAGATAAAACCCCACAGCAACAATACCTGGGCTGAAGAGGGGGAAGTGGAAGCAATGGCCCTACCTAATATTTTTTAAATAAACACTTTTAGATAACTATTTAATTTCTCTATTCTGTTGCTTTCATGCAAATAAAATCGATTTAAAAGTTAAAGTTCTCGTATCTTATTTTCAAATTATTATTTTAATAAAACAGTAGTAAGTAAATTTAATTTTTAGACGATATTTCTTTTTAAAGAAGCAAAAACTATATAGTCTCCTTTCTTTCTAATTTTTCTTGAAGAACTTTATTCATTCAAAATTTACAGCAACAAATAACAATTAACAATTATATTACGTTTTTGTTTAAAGCAAGTTTATAGTGGGTTATCAGTTATAGTGAAGTGTATGAGTGTTGAAACAGATTAGTTTGATTTGGCCTTGTTAATTAGATAGCCCACCATAAGAGAAGTATAAAACAAGAAAATCAAATTATAAAGTGAAAACAATATATATATATATATATATATATATATATATATATATATATCAATATAAGGTCTCTTACAAATAAGATTAATGTATTTTGGTTGATACAATGTCGTCAAAATGTTCGTAGTAGTCCTTGCAAGAATGAGTTTATGTGTACGTAGGCAGGAACATATATATGTATGTATGTATGTATGTGCGTTATCGTAGGGTAGGAATGTCTTTGAAGTAATCGCTCAGGCTTAAAATGTTCCGTTCGTTTATCAAATATAAAAGAGGTGAGGGAGAAAGGTACAGATAACAATAACGATCACTTAACGTTTATCAAGGGACATGTTAATACGATTGTCTCCTTCTCTCTGGTGACAGGAGAACTCGCCCGTTTTTTATTTTGTTTGTGGGTCTTGAAAAGGTCATTTGGGAATTCACTCCCGGGTATGATTTGGGCCTTTCTATTGGACGACGAACAAATTTCGCGTCGGCTAGCGAAAAGGTCCGTAAAAGAATTTGTTTCTGAGAATTGAAGATTATTTGAATTTTGTTTTTAAATATTTTCTAGTTTTCTATTGGCCGAAAAACATTTCGCA
Organism: Acanthosepion pharaonis; assembly: GCA_903632075.3. Lineage (NCBI taxonomy): Eukaryota > Metazoa > Mollusca > Cephalopoda > Sepiida > Sepiidae > Acanthosepion > Acanthosepion pharaonis. The sequence goes on from CAHIKZ030002957.1 coordinate 202,268, forward strand.
CCAAGGTGTGAAATTTCACGAGTTTTGTTTTGGATTTGCTTTTGCGTGTGTGTTAAGCAAAGTTTGTAAATTCGAGTCTTTTTAATTTCTAACAAAATCAACGCTTAATATTTGAATTTTAAATCTAGGTCTTGTTTTGTTCACTACAAGTTAAGACTAAACGAGAAGTACCCCCTTTTTACAAAAAAAAAAGCAACATGTTACAGACACTTGTGGATGTCTGCGCGGTAAATCAATAATAATAAATAAATAAACACTATTAATGTCGTAAATGCACAAGTCTCGGCGTACTCAATTTAACTGAAAGATTGATTATTATTATTTGCTTTTAAAATAAAACTTAAAATTAAAACATTTTAATTATCGATTTCCAAATTTCAAAACTAAAGTCTCGATGTCCTATTTCTAAATTACGCCCCCACCAGTAATTTCTCCTTTCTTAAATCCAAATAACTCTATAATTAAGTTTATAATTAATAACTAACATTAGATTAGCTTTATTGTTTGGCGTTTGGATATGTTGCTTTTTGTAAAAAAAAAAAAAAAAAAAAAAAAGGACTAATAAACTGAAATAAAAAAAGTATGATTTTTTCCGCAACCCCCACCCATTTTCTGACAATGATTTTCCAAAAGAATTCTTTATACCATTTTTTTGTTGTATTCCTTTCCTCTCTCTTTTTTTTCTTTTTCTCTTTCAGTTTATTTATACTGCCTATATTTTGTTCCCACACTGTATCCTACCGCGCCAAATCTCTCAGTGCCAAATCTCTCAGCAGCAATAACTTGATTGTCTAGGAACAAATGGATTAAGGCAAATATTCGTCCCGTGAGAGCGTAATACTCGAGCTTGGTTGGTTCATTGTGTCGCGCCACAAACAATTTTTGGTCAGAATCTGTCTTGCACATTTATCAATCTACCATTGGTTCGTGTATTGAATACTGTTGCCTTATCTGGCCTAGTGCTCCTACTGTGCATTTCAAGATTCTTGACAAAATCCAGAGAAGGATCTGTAATGTTATCGATCTTGACCAAGTATCTTGTCTCCAGCCACTTTCTCATCGACGGGGCATGACTTCCCTCTGTCTGTTATACGAATAAATATTTCATGTCAACTGCTTGGATGAGCTTTTTTCCCTGGTGCTACTAGATTGGCAATTAGCTCTCACAGTTTTACTCTTGAGTTAGCTAGATGCAACCGACATTTTTACTCCAACAGTTTTTTTTTCTCGCACTTCCAGCTTGTGGAACTCACTTCCCATTTCTTATTTCACTGATAATTACAATCTTTAGAAATTTAAATGCAACGTCAATCGCCATTTTTGTCTTCTTGAACCCTGTTCCTTTTTTTTGTCCTTTCCTCGATCTTCCCCATTTTCAATCTTCTCATTTTCATTCATTTTCGCCCCTGTGACCACCCCCCTTGCATCTTAGTGGCATTGTCGCCTTGCTTGGAGGTGAATCGATTAAAAAAAGAAAGGAAAAAAGTCGATCCAAACTCTAAAACCTTTTTCGAACAATGCTACGACCACATATTTGATATTTCATAGTGAAGAAGTCCTAGTATCCCATAAGACCCGATGTTATGTAAAGACATTCTCAATTTGATATTAAAATTTGAATTAAAAGTTCCTTCAATTTTCAATTTATTCATGAGATTTTGTCAACTTTTGTGGTAAGAGGACAGGTTTTTGTCTGCTGGGTTTTTGTCCACTGGGTGCTAACACTGCCCGGTTTCTTTTTCTTTTACCGTGACTTTTTTAACTGTGACTTTTTTACCTGAATTATATTATTTCAGTAATAAAAAAAAAAACAGGATCGTTTCTGTTAATTCACCCCAAATAATGCAAATTTACTTATCGTAAATATTAATTCACCCCAAGAAATTATAAATTTTAAATCAAAATTTGTTTAGCTAAGTTTGCAGCAACCCCAACCCTCAGAATGAAAAATCACCAAAAATCAGGGAGTTATTCACATTTCGTAAGTACGGATGATATTCGAAGTACTTACAAGAAATTTTTTACAATTTAAAAAATAAAAAAAATATCTGTATTTGGTTTGTTCATCGGGGTTAGTGGAAAGGTTGATCTCGCTTAGCACAGCCGAGTCGCCCACATTTGGGGGCGATCGCAAAATTCAACCCAACCAGAGTGCAATGGAAGGACTTCGGTCTGGGAGAATTTGGAGTAGATCTTAACAAATATAAATTCTTTTTATTTTGGGGCGAAGTAATATTTTTGGGTGAATTAACAGAAAAGATCCCCAAAACAACTTTTTCAATATCAAATCAGAAAATTTGTCTTGAAACTAAAAACAATAATTTAATTAATTTAATTAAAAGTTTCAAAATCTTAAACCTATTATTTTCCTACACTACACGTAAAACTTTCTACCCAAACTGTGACCTAACCGCTAAAGGTTTTGCATTTTCTTCTGGTTCATATTTCGACCGATGATTTCTAATAGTAAATAATTCCAGCATTAAATAACTCACGTAGGAGTTGGTATGTCGATAAACCAAACAATGCAGACCTTTCAGGGGCGGTGCTAGGGTCTCGTGCCCCACCTGCCAATCTATAAGACGGGGTCCCCAGTCCACTATATCTTAATTTTCATAAGGTAGTATTCATATAAAATAGAAATAATTCAACTAAAAAATTGAAAATAAATAATGTATCTAAATACAAATTAGAGACATGTCATAATAGATCATTCCATCTTAAATAATTAGAGACATGTCATAATGGATTATTCCATCTTAAATAATTAGAGACATGTCATAATGGATCATTCCATCTTAAATAATTAGTGACATGTCATAATAGATCATTCCATCTTAAATAATTAGAGACATGTCATAATGGATCATTCCATCTTAAATAATTAGAGACATGTTATAATGGATCATTCCATCTTAAATAATTAGAGACATGTCATAATGGATCATTCCATCTTAAATAATTAGAGACATGTCATAATGGATTATTCCATCTTAAATAATTAGAGACATGTCATAATAGATCATTCCATCTTAAATAATTAGAGACATGTCATAATAGATCATTCCATCTTAAATAAATCAACAATGTTTTGCGTCAGTTTGTAGCATCAACTTGAGATTTGTCTTGTTAAAAAGTTGAAGAAATTTAACACATTTAAAAAGTAGTGAATTTTATAATGTGTTTTTTCGAGACTTACCATGAGCTAAATTCACGTATTTGGATATGGATTTAAAAAAAAAAAGTTGTTCCAAGGCTTGTGAGCGAAAATGGAGTAGAAGAAACGGTATTAGCACGGAGTAATAAGTCATCGTGACCGAGGGTTTGAGCATACGGGCCTTGTACAACATCCAGATTATACGCTCTCTTCCAAAAACTGTAACTAAGGTCTGCTTAGCAGTATAAACCACATGGTGACTCCGTGGATCTTGAAGAAACACAGATGTGCCTGAGGAGGCATCTGCAACAGGGAATAGCTTTTAAATGGAAACTGATGGCTACTGATTGAAGGCCATCATGCCAAACCTGTTGAATGCCTTTGTGATATTTAATGCCACAGACCGAGCTTCGCCTTTCTTAGCTAAAGGTTGACAGATAACTTCAGAGATGATCGTTAACACATCGACAGTAAACCTGTCGAAACGGAAGCCATATTGTTTATCTAAAAGGAGGTCATGCGAAGTAAGATGCTTAACCAATTTGGTATTGATTAGAGCTTCGAGTACTTTGACGAAAAGAGGTAAGAGATTAATAGGGCGATAATTTGAGGGGCCAGATGGTTCCCCCCAGTTTCTAAAAACGGTAACTATGAAAGAAAACTTCCAACAAGCTGGAACATAGAGAGCATCGAGGTATTTGTTGTAAAGTTTGGAGAAAACAGGAGCCGGCTCAGGATCACATTTCTTTAGGACTACGGCAGGGATCCCGTCACATCAGCTTACCTTGTGGGGGTCTAATTTAGAGATGATACCAGAAACCAGTGACAAGGTTATGCATATGCAACCCAGTAGAACCTCCGTTCTAAGGTGTGATGGGGGGTCTGGCAGAGCTACTCCAAATGGGTCGAGAGTGGAGTTTAAAGAGAAACACTCTAGCATATCTACAGTAACTGTCAATACTTTAAATTGATTGAAGAGGGGAAGGATTGAGGTTTTTTTTTCTATTGTTCAAACACTCTCGCAGAACCGCGAGTAATCCCTACAACCAAACTTATGAGAGGCTACCCCGTTTCTCATTCTATCAGCAAATTGTGACTTTGCTTCTTTGAGGACACGCTTGCATTCATTACGAGCAGTGACAAAGAGACGCCTGTTACAATCAGACCTGTCGCGCTGGTATAGCCGGAAGAAGTAATTCCTGTGCGTTATAGCGGCTGAGCAGACAGGCGAGATCCTGGATTCACTTGGTATTTCTGAGCTGGAACAAAAGCTTCGATATCAGCTTTCACCCAGGAAAAGTCCTCAGTGGCACATTTCCGAACAGGATGATTAAAAATATCCTCCCAGAGGTACATCACGAAGGAAGTCACGAAATGAGTCTCAATCAGCGATGTGATAACAGAAAGAAATTCTGTTAATGTGACTGGTGGGAAAGCGGGAACAGATATCTATAGACACCACCTCATAATCGAAGAAAAAGATCAAGTAGAGAAGTGTATCCATCAGAAATACTGTGGAAACGCGTAGGAAAGTCTACTATTTGGGTAGAGATTGCATAATAGAGAAGTTCATGGTCTGGATGTCTGCGAGGTCAGTCATATGAGAGTGAGTAAGTCACCTGGCGTGGCGGGTATTGAAATCGCCGAAAACAAAGATATCTGCAGACGGGTTTAGAGAGTGGTCTTTATCTATACTATCATAAATTCTATCAAGCACGCAACAGTCATGAGTGGAAGGTGAACAATAGAAGAAGAAGTGATAGCTGACTTAGTTTAATATAGAAAGACAGAGGCACATGTAAGAATGGTCTGGAGATTCAAGAAAGAGTTCCTGATATGTCCCGGAAAGGGATATATTTGAACGAAGTAGCTAAGTGGTTTTGGCTACTATAACCAAGTAGAATACTTAGCAGTAATCGACTTGTACGCGTAGTCGCAAGGTAAGATGTGTAGATCAATGGCATAGTCCAATGGGCGTCGTTATAGACTTAGCTCTCAGACTAGGGCTCTCTGACTCTGTCGTATCTACACGTCCGTCGGTATTTATGACGGACACCAGCCAATTATATTCCAGTGAGGGGGAACACAGGTGTATGCATATTCCATTATATCAGTTCCCTTGCCAGTATAACGTAATAAACCCTGCCGGCTACAGCTCTGTCCTGTCTCTCCGGTTGTTCTGGCCGAAAAGTAAACCACCCGGCCCTCCCCCGGTGAACTGAAAGAACCACCACTATCCGCCACGTTGTGAATTTTTGATCCAAACAGCAGTATTTCGATACCTCAGAACGATCCGGAGGTAGGATGAATTAAATGACTGGGTATTACGCTGAAATGAACTCACTATTCATGCAAAAAAAAAGTTTCTTGTCGTAGCCGCAAAGACATGAAAAAGAAAAAATAAGCAACTCTTTCGGTTCCTGTACAAGAGCCCTTTTTAGGCCACAGTTTTTATGTCACTATCGAAGAACTTACACGAGTACAAAATGTCGTAACGAGGTTCACTCGTTTGGGGTCGGAAGTGACAGAGAGAGAGTAGGAAAATTTCTGCATAAACAATTTCGGTTGATCTAAGGGAAGTAATTCGTGGATCTTCATCTGCACCCTACGATATAGCAGTCTGTTTACTCACAGCTTTGTTGACAAAGTTATCTGGATTCGTACGGGTTCTATTTCTATCTCTTGGTTCGGGTCGGTCTTCTTGACGCAGGACAACCAACAGACCAGACCAGCAAACTCCAACAAGCCATCTCTTCCGCGTTCTGCCGCGTTCCGATCTGCGATCTCTCTGATCTGACTAACTCAAGCGTGCGGGCAGCTTATATATAAAGAGGCGGAGCTAAACCATCTTTAGGCACCGCCCCCGAATTTTAATATGCAAATCGCCTTTGACCACCATGCAAGCTTTTCCGGTCCCCGAAACTTTGCGGGAAGCTAGTTTTCAAGAGGTACTAAAATCGAATTCGGATGCTGGGTCTTCCGCAGACAACGTCTACTTAAGTTTTGCCAAAACCACTTAACCCGTCTGGTTGAATTCTGCCATTCAGACCACCCAAAAGTCCAATTCGCCATTTATCACAAACTTTAATTTAACGAATCCATCTCTTAATCACTCTGGAATTATTACATTTAATTAACTAATAACTCAACCCTAGAAACAATTATTAAGAGAAAAAAAAAACAAGAAAAAAAAAAAAACTTATTTCTGGAATTACTCCGGAATCCCTTCTACCCAAGTAATTAGCACCTTCATCCTAATTCTTTAGCACTGTTGATTACTAAATCCACCTTGGGGTGTGGGGTCTCTCTCTCTATGTCACACCAGTGGGAGATGTTCCCGGACATATACACCAAGGCCATGCATGTAGACATTAGAATCTTTCCGAAAGAGAGGGAAATTACCAGGAACAGAGAATTTAGTGGAAGAGCTTAAAGAATTCAGATTAGTTTCACAGAGAACTAGGATATACGGAGAGAGTTCCAAGAGGAACAATTCCACATTGCAGAAGTTTGTACGAATACCAAAAATGTTGAAGAAAGAAAGTTTGAGAGGGTCTAGTTGTTTGAATAAACTTGTGAAATACCTGACAGAAATAGATTACTATTACCGGCTACTATAAATTATTTGTGACTTTTTTCTGCGATTTTTTCCCGTGACCTTATTATCAGCCACGGTTTCAAGGCGTATCATACTTTTAAAAAATAAAGACCGACTACCATCCGTTTCCAAGCATATCCGTGTACCAGGGTGGCTAGCCAAACCCTGTTACAGACGCCTGCTTTATTGTTTTTACCGTAACTATGCAGTTACAGTATCTGGGAGAAATCGCATCATCTGGTGTGATAAGCAGTTTGAACAAAGACAGTACGCTTAAACTCTCGGTCACGCTGACTTGTGACTTCGTATTAGCACAACCATCGTCCACCCAATGTCACTCGCAAGCCGTGGTATTGTTTTCAGATAATTTCCATAGGTGTTGCGCCGCGCGCGTTAAGCGCCCCGCTACAGACCGAAGACATCAGAAAGTCACACCAATGAATAATCAACTATGGTGAGATTCGAACCAATGTTTTTTTTTTTTTTATCAAGAATCTCTAAATACATATCAGAAGCATCAGACCAGATATGGCAGCAATATTGAATACATGGACGGATACTAGACTTAGAAATGCATAAGATAGATTCTGACGAGAAAGATTGTCTAGCGCGACGCCGTGAACCAATTTTCTTAGCATCACTGGTTGTCACCATTTGTAGAGATTTAAAAGAGAACAAGGTTTGTTTTGCTTTGTTTTGTTTTATTTTACGGTATATCAACCTCAATGGGTTATTTAATGCCGATAAGATGTATTACTGGTAATTTTTTTTCAAAAATGTATTGCTGGTAATAATATATTACTGGTAATAATTTTTCTTCAAAAATTTATTTCTGGTAATAATTTTTTTACAAAGTATTTTTAGTATTAAAACCTATTTTTACACTTTCATAGTGTTTTGAGCCCAGTTTGGGGGTTAACTATTTACCCATAGCTGGGGCCCTAACAGGTGCTACCACCCCGAGTCAGGGTGGACCTGGAAACACCAGCAATTAAGAGGTGGTTCCACGCTCCTCAAAATCTCCTGATCAGTGGCTTGTTGCTGGATGTAGTTTATCGTCTTACCCAGGAAGCGAATATAGTTTACCATCATACTCAGGATGTAAGAACAAAGAACAGTACAGGAATCTCTACATGTGAATCTCTACATGTTTGTGATGGCTGAGAACTTTTCAACATTTTCAAAGGAATAAATTTCAACACGGATATATATTCATGTATGTTTATAGAAATAATAACTTACTAGTGTGTACACATATAGTTGAAAAAGAGTAAAAGCATTTATATAGGGTCTGCTTGAGTACATGTATACGGGAGATGCACCATGTGACTGAGTGACTAAGTTCCTCTAGAATGGAAAACTAGACAAGTCTTCTTCTTCTACAAGGTGTCCCAAAAGTCAGGACACATAGGTAAAAATGCATATTTTCAAGAAATGGAATATTCAACAACATTTTATTGAATTGGAATATTAACAAATAACACCTTCAATATGATTTCTATCATTTGTGATGCAAAGTTTGATACGCTTTGCATGATTCATGTGAACTCGATGCAATAACTCCACATTGTCGTCAATTTTAGCACATTCACTCTTTATACGTTCGATCAAGTGTGTTGCATCTGTGGTTTTCATTGAGTACTTCTCCTTTAGCATACCCCTGAAAAAGAAGTCAATTCTATCTTCTTTCGACAAAGACACGTTTAATCTCTAGAGGAAAAAAATATATAGTTAATGAGATTTTCTGTGTCCAGAGTTTAACTTTTTTTTTAGAATGAAAAGAGGAAAATATTCTGTTTATTTTTTTAAAATTGAAACAAAAATAAACCTAATGGACATTTTAGCAAACAAAATGGAGGTAATCCTTACACTCTTGAGCTTTGGTTAGGAATCTAACTGGAAATTCTTAAAAGAAAAAAAAAAAAAAAGAAATAGTCGTGTAAGTTCGTGATATGTTGGAAGGAACGCAAATTGTAGATTGTTGTTTATATCCGCAAAATGATTTTTGTTTACTATAAAAAGACACATCCTTAAAAACAAATCGTAGTTATAAATTTAACCTCTTTTACTGGTATTTTATTTATGCTAGTGCTGGTGACTCTGACCAAAAACAAACTGATCTACACAAATTTATTGCCAATAAATAAAAGTTTTTATTCAAAAATCGTGAGAATCAAACATTTTAACATAAAAAAACCCAATTCTTAAATGTTGTAAAAAAATCAAGCTGAATTTCAATTTGTTCTACAAGATGAAAACTTAATCTTTGTTTTCAAAACGTTATCATCTAAGTTAATAATTTGCACGTTACTTGCCTTGTATGTATTCTTTGGCAAAAAAAAAATATATATATAAATATATATATATATATATATATATATATATTTGTTTCAAAAGGACGTTTATTTCCTTGACACCGCTATTATTGTAGGTGAATTTAGGTAATAATTATAGTTCTAGGGGCAAAACAGTTTGTTGGTTGGCCGTCCGGCTGTTCAGTTGATCAAGTTTTTCCATTAACAGATTTTGCATTGACTCATATAGCCACTTTTCTACCCACAATTCCGTTTTTTTGTTTGTTTGTTTGTTTTTTTTTTTTTTTTTTTTTTCATCGTCCATTATAATTATGGATAAGGCAGCTAGCATCCATTACGGCACAATTCTTCTACAGTAATAGCACAAGTGGAAAAATAGGAAAAAATCCGCTTTGTATACATGCATCCTTGGAAGCAAATATTCTCTTATCCTTTATTTATTACTTAATATATCTACCATGATGGGGTTGTGATCGGTGGTGTGTACTTGTTCCCGGATAACGAAACCAGAAGTAAATAAACAGACAAAACTGTTCTTTGATTAAAAATTTTTACTTTAAATAAAGTAAAAATGTGGCATACCCTGATAAAAAAGGCCCCAAACTTAATAAAAACAAAGTTTTATCGTGAAAAAGTTATGTTAATAAGAGGAGAGACCAAAAAAAATTTAAATTATTTTTTTAATTTTTTTATTCCTTTTTAGCACGTTTGAAATTTTGGTTGAAAATCTTGTTTTTTTAGGTCAGAGTTCGATGTAATATTCAGCATTAGGTTTTTATACAAGTTTTTTCAGGTGAAAACACATTAATGTGGAAATTCTTACAAAAAATCAAATAATTGTTGATTTTAATGAAACTTTCAGAACTTTTAAAAAAAAATGAATAAATTTATTTTAGAAATGTTTTTTTTTTAGAAAGTCACCAAAAAAAAATGTTTTTTTACATCTGTTACCTCCTTACTTAATTTTTATGAAAACTTGAATTTTTCGAAACTGAGTCTTTTCTCCTGTTTTTGTTTTTTTTTATGAAATGTAGAACACCTTGAAGAATATAAATCATCAATTTTTGTAAAGAATTATATGGAAATGCCTAAACGTTAGCTCTGAATTGTAAAACACAAAACTCAATAAAACTAAGATATTATTTAATTAAAAAAGCTTTTAATGGGTTTTATGAATAATATATATTAGGGACCTTTTTGCTTGAAGACAAAATTATTTTTCGATAAAAAATGAATTTTTACAAGAATTGTTTTTTTTTTTTCAATTTTAAATGAAAAATGTGAACAACTTGATAAACCTTTTAAATTAAGTTTGAAACTGAGTGACTCTGCAAATGCTCTTATTAAAAAGGTCTATTTTTAAGGATCATAACTTAGAAAGCTTACTACAATCTGTTATCTAGAACTATTTTTCAAAAAAAAAAACAAAACTATGGAAGCACATTTCTGAAAAAAATGTCACGTGTGCTAGAGTTATTTCCCCTGTTTGCGATGAATCATTCCTTTCGTACTGTTAGCACGTGTCAAATTCTCTGAGTGATCATTAACGTCGCATTTTCAACATTTTTCTTAAAGAAATAAAATCTCATTTCATAAATGTTTCATTTATGAATTGTAATGGTATTTTATTTAATTTTTATATTGTCTCAGTTAGGAAAAAATTCATAATTGAGACAATATAAAACTTAACTTAAAAAATACCATAACATTTTATAATAGGTGTACATAACAATTATGTTACTCTTTTTTGTCTGTTATAAAATTTGAATTCTAAATGTATTTTTTCGTAGTTTAAATGTTATTTTTATTCCAGAAATCTCCCTCAAACGTAAGGTAAAAAAAAAATTAGAAAGTTTATTTTTTTTTTTTTTATTAAGCCCTACTAACTATGTTCACATAAAATTAGCACAAATTTTGTCACTTCTGCCCTATCATCCGATAAATTCCCCTGAGGTAAGTTGTCGATACATTGATGTATGTCAATTCACACCTGCCAAAACCAATCACCACGGTTGGACATGTCTCTCTTGAAATATTTTCTGCTAAAAGAGTATCTAATGTTTCTTTCAAATTACATTAAGTCTACTTTAAATTTTCTAATATTCCTAAAATAACGGGGAATTTCACTTTTGTTTACAAAATAGTCAGTGATATAAACATGATTGATATTATACGTAAATTTTGATATGATAAAAAAAAAACATAAGATTGTATAAAAAATATTATGCTGAAAGGATTAAATATTTTTTAAAAATACTCAACAATACTTTGGTCTTTCCTCTTAATAATGACATAAACATTTAGGCAATAAAAAAATTTAATAAAATTTGAGGCTTTTTTCATTAGGGTATGCTCTTTTTTTAGCGAATTTTTGGACATTCTTAAATAAATAGCTTAAAATTAAAGCTACAGGTGGTTAATTCTAAGCTATTTAACGCGTCAGTTTTTCACTTGTGACATTATTACCAGTGACATTAACTGTACCAACAGTAGATACCACAACAGAAACGCTATACCTAAGATTTAAAATAAATTTTTAAAAATGAAAAATCTTTCTTAAAGGTTTTATTTTAGTTTTAATCTCAAGCTAATAGATTAAATTTAATATTACCAATAAGCAAAATACATTACTGTATTTCAAAACTAATTTAAATTAGCTGGGAGGTGTTTCGCTTTGAAATCACTAAGCATCGCTAATTTTAGCGCCATTTTTAGTTATCTCTCATCACAATGTAATTCTCTTTATTAAAAAATATTTCAAAAATAAAATATACTTTTTTGAAACTTTATTTGAAGAATATCATCTGACTTAAAGTTTAATTAATCTGATATGGAACACATATTACTTACTTTAAGTTTAAAATATAGCAGAAATGCATTTTTAACACGGCGGTTGACAGACAGAAGTTCATGTAATGTTTTTCTACAGTGTATATATATTATTTCATTTTTATTTTACTATTCAGAGCGGTTTTTCGATAACTGGGGTCCTGTTTTAGAAAATTAAATTGATGATTTAGATTCTCGAAGGAGTTCTGCTTTTAACTAATATAAACATTAAACTCTGTAAAAGTTAATTTCTCGAAATTCCATAAAAATAAAGAAGTGGTGAGTAACAGAGGTAAAAAAAAAAAAAAAAAAAAAAAAACAACGAAGATTTAAAAAATAATTCTAAAATAATTTAATTTTTTTGTGAATAAATCTTGAGAGTCTTGAAAGGTTTTACGTGCAATTTCATTTTTAAGACTCTTCACTCCTCTTTGGATTTTTAAGACTCTTCACTGCTCTTTGGATTGTCATAGCTGAAACTCCTCTCTCACGTGCTAAACGTCTTATGAATTGAGTTGGATCTTTTCTAATTGATCTCCTTAGCTCGAATTTAAAATGATGCTTCCACTTCTTGTTGTGACGTCCTGATACAATTTTCCTATTTTTTAAAACTTATTCACCGTTCTCTTGATGGTTCTTCAATGGACATTGAAGATGGAAGCCAGAGTATGAATGTTGGTACCATTACTGAAGGCCTGAATGATATTTTTCCTCTCACCATTGTTCATTTGGGAAGACAGTGTATCTGACACAAAACAATTTTAACCTGCTCTCTTTTTAGCTGAATAACTCAAAGGGTTTTCCAATGATGCATACGACAAATGGCGTCAAGATGGCTCAACGTCTTATCTGAAAATCTGGAAAAAAAAGGAAATTAGTTTAGTGTTTTTTCAAATATTAATCATTTTGTGGGATGGAAAATTATCTTGTTACACGATTTAAACAATTTTGCTGTTTGTGTGGATATAATTACTAGAGGCGTTGATGGATGTTTTGTGTTTTGCTGAAATTATATTTTTGGAATACAGTTTGAGTTAAGAAATTGTAGGATATTATATGAAGTCTTTTATATTAGGTTTGGTAATATTTTAAACAAGTTTGGGTAAAATCGTTAAAATTTGTTATTATGTACGTATTGTTGGTAATTTTTTTTATATAAAAAAAATTGCTGGTATTTTTACTATAAAAATATACTTTCATAGTATTTTGTTTGGTTTGGACGGGGCGCCTTTTGTCCATATCTGGGATTCTAACAGGTCCTACCATTCCGGGTAGGGTGAACCTGGGAACAAGAACAACAATTAAGAGGTGGTTCCACGCCCCTCAAAACCTCCAATCTCCTGATCAGAGGCCTTGCTAACGGATGTAGTTTATCGTCATACCCAGGACTAGTCCTTCTTCGAACCTTCGAATTGGGAAAATTTTTTAAAATTTTACGATATTAAAAGAAAGATAACTTGTTTTTGTTTATATATCCTGTTTTATTTAAAAATAAAAACAAAAAAAAAACACATTGTACTTTTAATTCATAATTTACCAGATTTTTAATATTTATTTCAATTCTAACAAGTGAGGAATCATAAATTAAATGCAACGTTAACAGAAACACGGTTCGTTTTTCTTTTAAGAATGTAAAAAAAATGCAATGTCTTTTAAAATTATTTTGTTTTTCGTAGTTGAAGTTATTGATATCAAAGTAGTAGACTAAGAATTAAAAGTCCGAAAAAAAAAACTGAAATAAATGTTATCACACTTTTAATTGTTAGTTTATTTTGTTTAATAAAACTACAACTATCTAAACAAAAAATAAAACATTACATCGTTTTATTACCGTGAAAAATTGTAAATTGAAAAAATTTTTTAAAAAAATGCCCATCTGCACTTAAAAAAATATATTAATTTTCAATTTTCTTTTAAATTTCCGGTGGATATTTCCCGAAAAAATTGGAATGCATGTGACATCCTTAAAGCATTGGAATTATTTCAATTTATTTATCTATCTTATAATTTATGAAAAGTAACGATTTTATATGCGTTGGCTTATGATATGATAAAAAAAACAATTGGGTCACTTTATTTAATTTTTTTCATTAACAGTTCTGTGAACTGTGACATGAAAAATCAAAATCAAAGAACTGACGCCAAAGAAATGGAACTCTTTTAATGAAAAACTTTGGATTAACTAAATTCAACCCTACAAAAAATTTTAAAAATGTTCAAATTTCAACATTACCTTTTAAAACGTCTTGTTTTCCTTTTTATCCCCAACAACTGAGATTAAGATTTTGGAACTTTTTTTTTTTTTTTTTAAATTGAATAATTTTTTTGAACCAGCCTTTATCAAAAGACAAGATTTTTCATTTGAATCATATTTTCAATTTTTTTTTTTCTTTTTTTTTTTTCAAAAATTACTGAAATTATGCTATTTTTTCTTTTTTTTTTTTTCATTCACAAGAAAAAAAAAAAAATGAGGCGGCCCACTGAACAATCCAGCCATTTTGACGCCACTGATAATTTTTTTTGTTTTGAAAAAAGTGATTTTTCGGAAGCATATTTCAAAAATTGATCAACACCCTTCAGCACTTTAATATTATTGGGGAAAAACTCAAGCACCTGTATAATAAAAAGTCCTTTTTTCAATAAGATGAAATTAAATTTTTTCGCCTCTTGGCCATTTAATATTAATTTGAAAACACTTGGATTTTATTAAATTATTTTAACACCAGGGAAAGCGAAGAAATTGAATGAAAACGATGCAAGGGAGAGAACTCTAACCCTTTCTTTAAAAAGCGGTCTTTTATTGGTGTATACATAAAACAAAACATAACTCCGCGACTACAAACAAACACAATAAAAATTAGGCAATGCTTAACCAAAATATTGACGGTGTGTCAAAATTTTTTTTATTATTCCTTTAACATTGCTATTATTATATACACTGTTGACTCTCTCGGGAATGTTTATTTAAAAGATTATAAAAATATGAACCAAGTACCATACCATTTTATAAAGGAATAAAACTTGAAAAGAAATCTTTTTAGTAAAAGTGTTTTAAAGAAATTACAAAATTTTCAAAATATCCAATCGAACTATAATGTAATATTTATTATTAAACATTTTATAAATAACTATTAAAACAAGTTTTTTTTTTTTTATTCAAAATTTATACAGTGTAACCCGGATATAAGAGATTTTCGTATATAAGAGAGATTTCTCTGGTCCCAAAGTGTTACCATTTTTACCTAAACAAATTTGCACAAATAGATAAACCCGGATATAAGACCTTCTTTCCGGTCCCGAATTTTCTTTATATCCAGGTTACACTGATTGAAAAAAATATCAATAAATTATTGTTGTCAATTCT
The DNA here is from genome assembly GCA_903632075.3 of Acanthosepion pharaonis. Lineage (NCBI taxonomy): Eukaryota > Metazoa > Mollusca > Cephalopoda > Sepiida > Sepiidae > Acanthosepion > Acanthosepion pharaonis. Next base: position 217,531 of record CAHIKZ030002957.1, read on the forward strand.
CAAGAACAAAGAAAAATTATAGATTAACTTTCATATGTTTGGGTTTTATTAAAATTTTAATCATACTTTTAAAACAATAAAATTTCCGAGGAGTCAATTCATATATACAACAATTAGGTCCTCCACTGATTTTTCTAAAAAAATTAGCATAGGTAATGTAAAAATTTTTTGAAACTTGATAAAAACGTTTTTATATTTATGTTATTATTAAGAGGAAAGGCCAAAGGGGTTTTGATTATTAAAAATTTTGGAAAATCCTTTTCGAACAGTCAAATAAAACGTTTAAATCTTTTTTTTTTTTTTTATTTCATGTTGAGCATGAATATCGAAGATTAGTATAGGAAATTTTAGCGTCTTTTTTACGGTGAAAAACACATTGATTACATATATATATATATATATATATATATATATATATATGGAGAGAGTCAGAGAGAAAGAGAGAGAGACATACTTCCAAAGATTCGCTAAAAATGAGCATACATAATGAAAAAATGCCCAAAACTTAATAATAAAAAATTTAATCTTTAAAATCTTTATGTTGTTATTAAGAGGAAAAACCAATGGGCTTTTTGATTATTAAATTTTATTTTTAATCCTTTTTAGAACCTTCTAAATTTTGGCAGAAACATTGCTTTTCATGCGTCAACGAATGACAATAAAAGTAGTGTTTTGAATTTTAAATGTTTTTTGCGGTGAACAAACACATTGAATTGGAAATTCTGCAAAAATCAAATAATTTAAAGTTTGAATGAAAATATCAGGATTTATTCATTAATGAATGAAATTATTTGAAAATGTCTCCTCCAGAAAAGAAAAAAAAAAAAAACATATTTTTAATGTCTGTTGAGCCATTCATTTACATTGTCATATTTTCTCAAATCTTTGTCGAATATTTATCACATATATATTTAGGCCGTTGTACTAAAATGGTTTGACTGATAGGGACGTGGATTTGTATATTGAGTCATGAACAATTTATAATGTTAAATTTATCTAATTCAGCCTTTTTATATGATGTAACCTCAGTTTAGCTGTTTAAAAATATTTCCAAGATTATAAACCTTCCAATTTCTTCAAGCATTAATTGGTATGCTCATGCTCTGTTTACTAGCCTTTCAGCCTTGACTAGTATGTCATTGCTATACAAACAAATTTTCGGACGAGTGATTAATGTAAACAATTTTAGTTCCTTACATATAGGGACGCATTGGTGAATGTTATTGTATGAAATGACTTTTTCCTTAGAAATTTCTTTCGAATTATTTAGTTTCTTCCAAGTTGCAGTGTCTTATAAGCCGGAAAATGCGGTAAATATAAGTAATATTTGTTTTAATTCAGAATGATAAAACTTTTAAATCATTTACTCTTCCTCAAGTTTAAAGTTTTCAGAAAAGTATATATTTTATTTTTTGCAGGTTTTTTAACAATAGAGAATTACATTTAAAATGATAAAGTTTTAAAGAAAATTAAAAAAATATATATATTTAAATATTTACATATAAATAATACAAAATTTTATATTTATATATATATATATTTATATTTTTAAAAAAAAATTAATAATTTAATTTAAAATTGAAAAAATAAAAAATTAAAATGCTAAATTAATATAAAAATTTTTCATTTAAAAGAACATTTATAAATATAAATCTTTATTAAATTTATATGGAATATAAATATGGTATACATTGATTTATTATCATTCCAAATATATTATATATATGAATGTTAAAACTAAATTTTCAAAAAAAATTTTCGCTGGAATTATACCCATGGTAAATTTATTGATTTTTAAATAATTTATTGGAATTAACCATTTTATTTTTATATATAATTAGCTTTATATACAGAAATTGCCAAATATAAACAATATTTATATTAACTTAGAACATATTTAATATATATATAAAAAAATGAAATAAAATATCTTTTATATATTTAAATATATATATATATTTTTATTTATTGGGTTAATAGCCTATCCAGTAAAAGTAAATATAATACCAAAATTTTTTCTTTAAAATCTGGTATATATATCTATTGAATCTACCATTATTTCTTATCTTTGTCTGAATTTTTGGAAAATTAAAAATTGCTCTTTATTTAAGATGTTTCCTTGGTAAAATATTTTGATATCAACATAATATAAATATTACAATATCTAAAATATTCCTTCACTCTTCCCTTCTGATTTAAAATTATGTGAATTTGGGAAATGTCAAAATTTTTAGAAGAAATGAATTTCATCCATATCTTTCTTTTTATCTTACCTCGACTTTGAAGTTTAAATCCATGTTTCCACCTCATCTATTTACATTTTTTAAAAGACAGTTTGGTCATAAAGAAGAAACAACAGTTTCTTTTCATGCTTTTTGATTATTAAATATAAAGAATACTCTGGTGTATTATCTTTTTCAAGCCAATCTTTATATCTTTAAAGGTATTTAAACAAAAATATATTTGCAGAATTTAAATTCTGTCATATTAAATTATTATAACATTTGATTTAAGTAATTTTTATATATTAACAAAAGAAAAATTATATTTATATATTTAAAAAAAAACATCTTTATTCTATTAACATGAAGTATCGATAAAATGCAAATTAATTTTTTATAGCAAACGGTTTATATATTATATATGTATAACTAAATAAATATATATTTATATATTCTCAAAAAATGAGAAATATATATATATTGAATGTATTTGGGATTAAATACATTTTTTAGCCATTATATATAGAAATATAAAGATATAATCAAACAAATTATATATTTAAATATGTTGCTAGAATAATCTTATTTTTAAAGATAAAATATTTCACATATATATTATATATATATGATATATATAATATAAAATATGTAATATATATATATATATATGGATTATTTTAGTTAAATTTATATTTATTAACAGATAATTTCTTTGGAAATTATCAGTAAAAATTTCATTTTAAATTGAAATTTGGAAAGAATTTTAATTAAACCAATGATTTACAGAAAAATATTATTTTCTTTTATATGGTAGGAATATTCAAATAAATAAAAACTTTTTTATAAAGCATGTTGTTTATTCAACAATAAAAAAATTGACATAAAATTTGAAATTAAAAATGTTTCAGGAAAATTTAAATTTAATCATTACAAATTAGGAAAAAACGTTTTGCCACCCCCTTTTTTCACATGAATGTTTATTAAAAAAAAGATTCTAATTAAAAATAGTTTAATACAGTCATTAGATATGACAAAAATATTCCTCAAAAATTCATGAATAGTTCATTGAATTCTTAACAAATTTATCTTTTCAAGACTTTTCAAAAATATATTATAAATGGTTTATACATATATTTTTAAATGGAACCATTTTAATTAATTTATCTAAATGAAAACTTTTTCAAATAAAAATAAAAAAATAAAAATTAAATAAAATTTAGAAACAATAATTATTTAAAATTTAACTGCAATATTCTTCCTCAAATAAAGGAAATACCAGAATTCTCCAAATGAATCAGCAAAAAAAAATATATTTAATGAGACTTTTAAATATTACAAAACCAAATATTTATATATATTATAAATATATATATATATATATATATATATATATATATATCAAAGTAAATCAATTTTAAATATTCAAAAATATTAATAATTTAAATGTGCTTTATAATGTTAGGTTGTAGTAAATAGAAAATTGTTTTTTAAAATATTTTCATTCTGGTTATAATTGATTAACCAAATTTCATCCATTATATTTTTTATCAAAAGGTTATATATTGATTACCAATTTTTTGAGCCTGTTTGAATGTATTTTATCTTGATGTAATAAACAACGTTTTATCTTTTATGTTTTAAACTTGCTTTTAATTTAAAAAATATTTTTGGAAAAATTACCTGAAAACATTTCTGTATTTTCCCAATATTATATTTTACTTATTTTAAATTTGAGCTGTGAATAAATTATAAATTTAGCGTCCTTCCATGAGACTTAGAATATTTATTTTGAAAAAAATAATGTTATATGTCGTGTATCGGACGAGTTGATTAAACAACGAAACTTAAGTCAGTTAATTTCTAAACGAAGGTATATGTATATTTTTATTAAAAAATATATATATATATATATATATATATATATATATATATATATATATATATATATATATATATATAAATATATAATCTTTGTGTGTGTGTGTCTAAAGTAAAATAAAAATGCTATCTATTAATACTTTAAATACACTATACGTAGAATTTAATGTATTTAAAATTTAACAATTTCTGCCAATAAAGGGCTCAGTGCAGACTAAAGTGATTATTATTATTATTATTCCCATGAACAGCTACTTTGTGGAACAGTCTTCCAAGAGGATGCTTTCCCGACCAATACGATCTTAAACTGTACAAGTTGTTAAGCGTTATCTTTCCCACATATCCTCATAAATTGCTCCTTTTGTTCTTTCCGCTCAAAATTTTTCAAAAACCTGCAAACATCGAGTGCCAGCTATAATGAAAATGGGGATAAGATGAACAGTAGTAAAATAAAAACTTGAAATAAAATTATTCAATACTTATTTATATAATTTAGTGATAGTTTGCATATGATCTGGCATAAATGAGTTCAATTCCAAATTGAATTTTGTCAGAAAAATTGAAACTTTGCTTTGGTAGAATGTGCAGAAATAAGATCACTAGCAGAAATTAAGTTATACTGCATTTTTCGATGCATTTTTCATTTTATGTCTGATGCATAACTTTTCAAATCCATAAAATAAACCATTGATATTACATTTTCATTATTATATCATAAATCTATGCAATATATTTCATTAACTATGCTTCCTATACAAATTATGCTTCGGGCACGTCGGAAAAAACACTAATGGTTAGCAATTTTTATTGCTCAAGCAATTACGATAGTAGTGAGAAAATCCTCATTAGATTTTATTTTCGGCCTTGTAAAACATCCGTTTACGCTTGGAAAATCTATATAAAAAATGCTTCCAATATTGTTTTTTTTTTAAAGCTGAAGCATTCATGGTTTTTTATATGATTTTCGACTGAAAATTTTATAGCAAATTTTACTGATACATTATTTGGAACAAACAATTTTATTTTTATCTTATTATGTTTCTAATTTTGAATAAATAAAAAAAAGGTAATTTCCTTGAAAAATGATTTTTAAAAAAAATGGAATTGCTAAGAAACGATGAAAAAATTTTGTTATATCCAAATTATATTTAATTGCACTGAAATTTGAACGTAAACTTTTGCAAAATTATAAATCTTCAAAAAAATGTGTTATATATATATATATATATATATATATATATATATATATATATATATATATAATTCATAAGAGTTTAGAATTTCCAATTTTTCAAATACAGAAACCACTTTCGGCTGTTTTGGGACTCATCATCAAACGCATCCACTACCATATAGAAAACGGATGTTACGATACAAACGTTCAAAACTGTAAAGACGTTTTCGGTGACTAAAATTTGCCAATATGCCATTATTATTAACAAATTTCACTATAAATATATATATATATATATATATATATATATATATATATATATATATATATATATATATATAATGTTTATTAGTACAAATTTTGAATTTTTGCGTCTTTTCGGTCTGCCAAGTTTTTCTTGATCCTGATATGGAACAACTTTACATTGAGTCAAAAATCGTCCAATATTTATAAAGTTATATATATATATATCAAAAATTTTCTAGAATAATAAATACTTATTATATACAAATCAACCATTCATTCCCTTGCATGGATTATTGCTGCCATATATGGTCTGGTGCACCTTCTGTTTACCTCGGAGTTCTTGACAAGATCCAGAGACGGATATGTAATATAATTGGCCCTGATCTGGCATCTCGTCTACAGTCAGTCTCTCTCACAGACGCGCCGTCGCCTCTCTCTGTCTTTTTTTACAAATACTTTCATGGTAATTGCTCCGATGAGCTGCTTTCACTGGTTCCCAGACTTCATGAATTCAAGCGCCCTACGAGGCTGGCATCCCGCTCTTACCCTTTTAGTGTAGAAACTTTTAAATGCAGCCGTCTCTTCTACTCCAATAGCTTCATATCTCGCACCTCTCACCTGTGGAACACCCTTCCCTATTACTGTTTCCCTGAGAGCTATAATCTCCAACTATTCAAATCGACATCTCCAGTTACCTTGATCTATCCACTATCCTTCTCCCCATCCTTTCCTCTATCACTTCCTATCTGATCTTGCTCCAAATCTTCTGCAACCCCCTGCATCCTAGTGGCTTCACGCCTTGCTCGGGGCGTAATGCTTAAAAAAAAAAAAAAAGCTATAGAAGATGATACGAAGAAATCGTATAAAGTGGTTGTGGGACTATAAAAATTATTTTTTAATTTCAATATGAGCTTAAAATGCATTTTTTAAAAGCCATCTTGACCAATTTTCCAAGTAATTTTGATCAAGTAACCAACAATGAGAGATGATAGCCCAAGATATCAAAATTATAGAGGAATAGTACCAATAGTTTGATTACTACTGATGAGTGAAATAAATTGCAATCAACAAACATATTGCAGAAAGTATTACAAAAATTTTTTGCCAATTTAAAAAAGCTTTAATTTATTTTTATTTAATTTTAATTTTTTCAATTCATTAAAGTACAGCCACTAAGAAAAATATTTTTAAAAATTTGTAGAGGAATTAGAAACAGAAAAATTAGTAAATTTTAAAAGAGCAATCAGCACAGTAGATAACGATTAACATTGAAGAAAATTGTTCAGATTAAAGTTGTGTGGAAAGAACATTGAACCATTTTGTAAAAGACGATTTTTTTATTTAAAAAACTCTCAGCATATAAAACGGCTACATCTAGCTAGCTCAGATGTAAATTATTTGAATTAAGAAATATCGTTTAAATTCATACAGTCTAGGTACCATAGCGATTGGTTTTTTCATAATAATTACCATGAAAGTATTTATAGAAAAGAACAGAGACAAAGCCTAAGGCGGTGGGAAATCAGTATTTTTTTTTTTTTTTATTTTTTTTATTTATTTCTATCATTATTTAAAAATTTGATAAATGGCACATCGGCTGTGGACAAGAAAAACCTGATATAGCCAAATATAGTTTCCCAATATTCACCGTCCATAAATGATGTAGAATCAAGCATCAGATATCATTCAATAAAATACGTGTTATTTATTGTTATATATATAAACAAGGGTACCATACGGTGGTGTAAAAAGAAATTAAAGTTTTGTCCCGCCAGAACAATTATGAGTGAGTTTAATCCTATTTGAATACAATATTTTGGCCTTGTGCTTAACATCTGAGCTACGCTTTGGAAAATCACTATATTAGGCTGAGGATCATTGTTCAAACTTATTTATTTTGATTTTAAACTGAAGAAACTTTGCAAATGAAATTTTAGCAGTCAAATTTTACAATTGTTGTTTACAAAATTTATATTTTTTAAATAAAAATAATTTTACATTGATTGTTTTATAACCACAATAGTTTTTTTTTTTACATTTTGGTCAGAACCCATCAGATATCTATATATGAAAAACCAAAAATAGATGTTTTCTCATTTAAATTGTTACGCGATGATTTGCTTGTTTAAATATTGCAAAAAAAAAAACAATACCAGACTCGATTCTGATGCCCAGCCGACACCACGAAATATATCGTCCGAATTTATCTCAATGACTGTATGTTTTAATACAAATATTAAAAAAAAAAAATGATTTCTTTCTTTATTCTTCAAACACCAGTTTTTGTACGATCTAATTTTGTCAAAGCAACGAAAAACCTGGTCAGTTTCTAGATGGGTGATCATTGGAATTATTGGTGGTATGATAAATAATGGATTGGAAATTGTTAATCAAAGTGAAAATTCCAATTGGGTTCGTTGTATTTAAAAGCGCACATTATTTGGAAAAGGCATGAATATAGCATTTCTTCAAAAAATTACAATATTGGGTTAATTAATAAAATTGTTAGCATTAAATTTCGGCATTACCTCAAAAAAAAATACAGTATAAAATATTTTTTTTTCTTAAAGCACTTTAAAAAAGGTTCTTTTAGTCCAGAATCTTTTGTCGATTTTCCAGTATTGATGGATGCCTTTCTGAACGAACCTTCTATTAAAAATGGTCTGGAATTCTTAAAATAAATTATGTCATTATTTTATTTAAATGTTATCAAAGTTTCTTTATCCATTTGAAAATTTTATTCAACTGATGTTGGTAGTCCTCAAGATTGATGTGGTTTCTGTTATTAATTGATGAAATTTTGATGTAATTTAATGGTAGTTCAATTTCTTTTTTTAGCTAAGTAAAAAAAATTTTTATTTTAATTTTCGTATTTGTTTTCTATATTTATTTATTATTTTCTATGTTATTATTATTCATAAGTTTATTTTTGATGAAATTATTTATGTATGTCCGAAACCGTTTTAAAATAGATCATCTTGAGTTAAACGTTTAATTTTAATTTTTTTAAAATGTTTCTTAATACCTTAAATAAACTGAAGTTATTATTTTTAAGAAAGTAGATATTTGAAAAGCAAACAGCGTATTTTTTAAAGAGAAAATTTGTGTCTGGTTTAGCGCCAGTTCAATATTTTTTCTTCTATTTTTTTCTTTTTTTTAAAGTGTAGTTTAATTTTATCAAAGTTTTGGTTGAATTTATTTTTACATTTTGATAAATTATTCTTTGTATGAAACGTTTTATGTGTTTTAAATTAATTTTTTTTTCTTTTTCAGTTTTAATTTTTATAATATGTAGTAACAATACATTAAAAAATCAATGAGTTTATTAAAGGGTTACTGTGTGATGTTAATCAAAAAATAAAAAGGGCAAAGGTGACGCTTTTTGGCTAGTGAGGAGAATAACGGCAAAATTATATGATTGGGGAAATATAAGAGAATAAAAAGACATTAGAATGATTGAAACCCAATCCTAATCAGAGAACAAGGAATACAAAAATTAAATCATGTTCTCCATAAAATATTAAAGGGCCAACCAGGACGACAGACAACCTTATCTACTCTTAATGAGAAAGAAAAATAAAGCGAAATTTAAAATTTCAGAGAATATTCATGAAAAATTTGAAGTAATTTGTCGAAAAAGGAACCGGAAAAAACAAAACATTAGGTATCTAAAAAAAACAAATTATGATTGTTCAGAAGACCAAGGATGTATAAATTTTTCTAAATAAAAAAAAAATCATATTGAGAGAAAATTTAAAGAAAATATTTTTATGACACCAGGCGGAGAAAAAAGTTTTAAAATTTTCAAATTTTTTTTAATAAATATAACAAGGGAGGGGATATTATACCTGCTAAAAAATATATCTATCTGATAAATATCTATCTATCTATCTATCTATTATCTATCTATATATATATATATATATATATATTTGTGTGTGTGTGTGTGATTGTATCAGTGTAAATGTGTAATAAATTATTTTCAAAGCATATAAAAAAAACAAAATGAATAAAAGACAAAAGGAAAAAATTAATAAAATGACCTCTAAAAACTTTATCAAGGCAAGTGTAGGATTTATTTTGATGCACGTGTTTATATACAAAAGCAAGGATGTCATTGGTTTATCCAGATATTTTTAAATTTGAGAACGTTTGAATATTCATCAAACTTTTGATAAGTCATGTTCCAAAACATATGGAGGATTGCCAAAAATTCAAGATTTTTAAGGCAAATGTAAGAAGTATTATTCAAAAATTTTAAAACTTTGATAAACCAATATTTAATTTTATATTATTCTTTACGTTTAGTTTCTTCCTTAGGTTTGATATATCATAATTTAAAGAATATCCAGTCTTGATTCAGATATTATCTAGAATTGTTTTAATTTCTACAAATCAAAATCTTTTTAAATTTACAGATTTCAGATTGAGTTTTGAAGAGGCTTTTAACAAGGAGATAAAATATTTTCATTAAAACAGGACATATTTCTAACTCCCAAAATATGATAATTAAAAGGCCACAAAAAAATGTCTGAAAAAAAAACGAATTTATGTAGACAGAAATGCTAATTTCTGATAAAATGTAAAGGAAAATGGTGGTTATTTACAACAAATGATGAGTTTTATATATTTTATTTGCCGAAAATCAACAGTCATAAATTCCATGTTTTTAAAATAAAATGAATTTTAAAGGAAATTATATAACCCTTTCATCGAACTTTGTTCAGAAGAATTTTTGTAATATTTTTTTTCAAAATAATAACGAATATGGTTTACTTTTTAAAAAAACGGATGTTATAATGGACAATCGTATTCCGTTGAAAAAATTATAAATGGACTGACGACGTGGAGCATCAAAAAATATATCTTTATAGACTGAACAACAAAACTAAAAAAAAAAAAATATATATTAGGTTTCATAAATAATTTCCGTTTTAAATTTTTTATTCGATGACAAAATAAATACATTTTGCTTAGTTGAATTTGTTTAACGTCAATCAAAAGTTTTTGGGTTATGTAAATAAAGGAACGGAAAATATTTATAATAATTATATTTCTTCAATTAAATACATTTTGAAAACAAAAATATGCAATATCTACAAATAAAAATTTAAGTACCTCCACGAAATCGCTAAAAAAAAAGAGCATAGCTTGATGAAAAAAAAGACGCCAACCTTGCCGAAAACAAAATTTTATTGTCTAAATGCTTATGTTATTATTAAGAGGAAAGACCAAAGTTTTTTTTTTAATTATTTTTAAAAAATTTTCCTTCTTTTTAGAACATTCTAAATTTTGATTAAAAAAAAAACCTTTTTTCTATTTGTATCACCGGAACTAGTAAAAATAATAGACAATTTTTTTACGTTTTTTTTTGGTATGACACACATTAATTTGAAAAATCTTGCAAAAATAAAAATAATTATCGGATGTTAATGAAACTTTCAGAAACTATTCACAGATGATCGAAATTATTATAAATATGTTTTTTTTATGAAAGTCATGGTAGAAATATTTTTTTTAAAATATTTATTACCCCCCCCCATAACTAATTTTATGAAAACGCTAGAAATTCGATCGCATCGGTTTTAGTGATTACAATAATTAAAAGCACAGGGCTTTGAGGAATGCAAATCATGTTTTTTTTTTTTTTTTTTTAATTGGATTGGATCCCAGTACCTGAAAATCAGCTCTGAATTGTAACATACAAAACTCAATAAAACAAAGATATTATTTAATTTCAAATGCTTTTATTTGCTTTTTAGTTGTTTTTTTTATGAATATGGACAATATTTTCTGAAAGCAAAAAATTTTTTTCGATGAAAAATGAATTTTTAATACAATTATTTGTTATTTCTTTAATTATAATAGATTTTTACATTTAAGTTGTTAAAATATTATAAAATTAGTTAAAAGCCGCATCGGCTTTCATAAGTGTCCTTATGAGATAGATTTTTTTTTTTAGCGCGTTGTAAATTGTATCATTTTGACTAATCAGAAGATCCCCAGTAATTAAGAAATGTAATTTTGTGCTTATAATCGAGCTGTAATTATAAAATACGGAAGACCAACCAGAATATAATTAAGTTGCGTTATTTGAGTTAAGCATTGTTCTCCGCTGTTAAGGCCTTTACTTTTGCGAAACACGTGTGGAGAAGTTAATTTGATTTTTCAATTTCAACTGAGAAGGGTACCTACAAGTATCAGTATCATCTTATGAAATTTATATGATCTTATTTTTATATTAATCTCAGTTACGACATTTTTCCATAAATGAAATATCAAAATTAATAATAAAATGAATGCAAATACAAATAACAGTAAAATGTAATAAATGTACATAAAATTATAGTATTTTATGTACAATTCTGATAAAATTTCATAAGAAAGGTACCTATAAATTAATTAGATACCTTTCTTAAGAAATATGAAATTTAATGTCACTCTTAACAGTTTTATTTTAATTTCTTTACAATATATTTTCCATAAAGCATCATAAACGTAAAGGTGAAAGCTAAGTAAAAAAAAAAAAAAAAAAATTAGACCGCTGAAAGTTTTCGTTAAAAATAACGGGGTAAATAATTTGTTCACGTAAATGTAAATTATTTCACTTTTCTCCTTCCGTAGAACAAATTAGCCTCATGGAATTCGTAAATATATCATTCATCACATGTCAAGAGACGCGAAAGTTTATGACCTGCTTTTGTTTTATTTTCAAATTACATCTTTTTGGCACAAAAGCTAAGTTAAGTTTGGTTCAAAATATTTTAAATAAACATTATAATTTCTGATTTTCTTAAAATAAGTTTTGAAAAAATGATAATTGATATTTAAAAAAATTTCAAAGTCAGATTTTCATTTTTTTTTTTTTAAATGGAAAAAAAATGGTCAATTTTGCTGAAAAAAAAAAAAAAAAACTAGATTTTTAACGAAAATTTCGGACGTGCTAGGAACGATTAAAAATGGAAAAAATACCCCAAAAATACTTTGACCTTTCCTCTTAATAATAACAAACATTTAGACGATAAAATTTTGTTTTTTCGTCAAGTTTGGCGTCTTTTTCATCATGCTATGCTCTTTTTTTAGCGATCTCGTGGAGGTACCTAAACCTTATAAACCAGATTTAATTAAAAACTTTTTTTATATCAAAAACCGGTGGATTTATTTTTCCAACACTCCAATTAATTTCAAAATAATTACATAATAATAAAATTTTGAATTTTTCATTGGCTTGTTTAAATTTTCAAAGAATAAATAAACCTTTAAACAATTATGAATTTTCGTCATTCTAAAATCATATATTTAATAAACATATTTTCACAGTACACGCATTGTGTATAGGTTTTAAACTTTTTAAATCTTCAATAGTTTTTATAAATCTTTCATATTCTATATTGCAAAATATAAGACAGTGTAAAAAAAGACATTAAAATATTTTTATTCAATTAATAAATATTTTTTTTTCTCAGATTTTATGTTTTTATATCTATTTACTAAAAATAACTTGCTGAAATAATTTTAAAGTGAATATTAATCATAAGGTTCAAAAGTAGCTTTTACGCCATTTCCTGAAATGAGGATTGTTTATGTAAAAATATGATTTTTTTTTATTCAGAACATTTACAAGTTTGTTGGTTTCAATTTAAAAAAATACTTCAAATTCAATTATTAAGATAGAATTTGTAAGAACTTTGATAATGGTAATTTTTAAGATCTTAACAAAATAAACAACAATAGGTTCGTGCCAGATTCCGAGGCCATGTTTAACTTTCCTTGCAACAGACCATGCCAACAAACATTCGGTAAAATAAAAATCTGTTTCCCATTGGACCGTAAATTTTATTTTTTTATTTTTGGGAAGAAATTGGATTTGATTGTTGGATCATTTAAATTCCGGCGAAAATTTCATTCCACTATTTAATTGTAGTATGGGAAAAATTTTTTTTCTCTGCGTCCGTTTTTTTTTTTATAATTATTTTTTACATTTTTTGGCAATTCAACATTGACAAATTTCCGATTCTAATCGAATGCTCAAAATTAAAAAAAGAAAAACAGGGGTTTTTTTATGAAGCTTAACTCTGGGATCAAATCAGAATCATCGTTAATGCTTTTTTAGTTGAAAAATACTTTGCTTCAATAATTTATAAGACAAACAAAAATTAGAAAAAAAAAATATTTAATATATATTTTCGTCTATTTCTATTTGCAATAATAAAAAATTTAAAACCTCACTAATAAAAAAAAAAAACGAAGAATAATTCATTTTAATTCTAATTTTTAAAAATAAATGATCGATTTTTTAAAAATTTTTAGCCTAATAATGAAATTATTTTTTAAAAAATTTTAAACTTAAGAAAGAAAATATATTAATAAATTTAAAAATACAAAAGAACCAACACAACATTATTAATAAAAAACGATTCTTTCGGTTAATTTTTTTACGCAAACATTTGCTCATTTCGTATTTTTTTTCAAAAATATTTATATTTTTGTGTGTAATTGTACATAAATCCATTAAATAAATCTATGGTAAATAATTTTGATAAGATCTACCGTTTTGGAGTTATCGATATGAATGAAATTTCGGATTCATTCGCGTCGCGGGCTTAAAATTAAAAAATTTTGTTTTAAAACATTAAATGCAGAATAGCTATAAGTGTAGGTATCATTATAAATTTTATAATTATTAATCGTAAATAGTTCTAGTGCGCAAATAATTGAGAATAAATTTAGATGAGAAAGATCAGTTCCGAGTTTAGCTTTCCGTAGCGAATATTTTGCAAATATTATAATTTTAGTAATGGCTGCCGCCAACGACGTGATTGAATCAGATTCTTTCTTGTTTTTTTTTAAAATGGGATTTGTGTGAAAATTCATGCTATAATTGGAATCAAATAGTCATTTAGTGAAATGTTTATTGGCTGACTTTAACAATTTTATTCTTCATTCTCAAAGACAACCGAACTGTGGTACATGCTAATAAATTTAAACCAGTCCAAGGCTTTCAATGAAAAAATTTGAATTCGTCTTTTTTGAATGTGGACTGTTAATTAACTTCTTTTGCTACATTTTTTTAAATTTTTGGAAGTATCAGCTTAAAGGTGATTATTAAGTCGATTAATAAGAATTTGGTAGTTTTAAAATATTTATTAAAAAAAGTGAAAACTTCACAATTACATAAAAAAAAAGATGCAAATTTTACTTATGGAAACTTAATAGACATCTTATGAAAGGTAAGATACAGTGTTTCTATTTATTTAGATCTCTAAAATTTGATTCAAACATTATTATTTTTTTTTTTAAAACAATATTATGAAATGTATTTTAAATGATTTGTATCATATTTTTGTCTTTATGTTGAAAATTTCATTAACTGTCAAATTTTTGAAAAATCTTTATATAGGACTAAACAAAAATAAATTAATCATTCATTTAAAAAAAAAAAAAAACAAATGACCTCTTACATTTTTTTAATTTTTTTAAAAAAGTTGAATTGTTTGTTATTTTAATTAAGGTTAAATTTTAAAATTTTTTTTATTTGTTTTCATAAAAATTTTATTCAAATTAAAATATAAAAAATTTTAATGGAAAAGAGTTGTATTAAAAAGGAAAATATAAAAAAATGATTTTTGATAATTAAATGAATTTTGACAATATCATTTTAAAAAATTTTAATAAATTAAATATAGTTTTAAAAATTTTAAATTAAATAAATTTCTGAAAAAAATAAATATCAGACTATTAGAAGATAAACAATTATTTTTTTTTTTTTTTTATTCAAATTTAACGTTTTTTTTTTTTTTTTTGACGTCTTAAAAACTTTTCCATTATTTTATGTATTTAATGATAGGAACCTCCACAATATTGATTTAATTTTAATTAAGATTTAAAATGAATTTTTAAAAAAAAAATTTTGAATGTTTTTATTTTAGTTTTAATTTCAAGATAATAATTTAAATTGAATATTTTAATAATCAACTAATTTGCTGTATTTCAAATTTAATTTAAATTGACTTTGTTTACAAATTTTTTTTTCCAAAAAAAAATTTTTGATTAGCAATTTTTTTTAGCCATTTTTTTCATTGCAGTGTAATTCTCTTTATAAAAGAATTTTTCAAAAAAAAAATATATTTTTTCTGAACTCATTTTTTGGGAATATTAGCTGATTTAAATATAATTTTTTTTTTTTTTTTTTTTATACATGTAACATAATTTTATGTTGAAAAAATAAAATTTTCATATAAAAAACAAAATAAAATATAAGTAATTTATTTTTTCATATATAGGGACATTTAATGTACATTGGCGCCAAAAAAGCATTTGCCACCAAAAATGGTTTATTAATGCATTTTTTAAATGATAGTTAAAATGACAGATCTAAAATTAAAAATATTTTTATTGAAATTTAATGGAAATAATTAAAAAAAAAAAAATGTTTTTTAATTTTTTTTTAATTTTCAATAATCTAAAAACTATTTAAGGAAAATATTTTCATAACCTTTATTTTAACACATTAGGTTAAGAAAAATCAAGTAAAAGTCTTTTTCAATTTTAAATTTACTATAATTATCACATTTATTTTCTGATATATAATGGTCACCTATACATATAATATTTTTATAACATTTATAAAACAAAATTTTTTTAAAAAAATTTTTAAAAATATTGGTGTTTGATTGTTTGTATTAAGCTTTTCCATTTTTGATTAGTAAATATAGTTTTCACTTAATAATATTTAAAAGGCTGAAATTAATACAAATTTTTAAAAGGTTTAAAACTTAAATTTTTCTAAAATTAAAAAAAATGGAAACAATTCTTTTAAAAATTCATTATTCATCAAAAATCATTTTTTCTTAAGACAATAGTGTCCTCAATATATCTTAATTAAAATAATTTCTAATTAAATAATGCCATAATTTTATTGCATTTTTTTTTATTTTATGATTCAGAATAGATTTTTGGCAAATGGTGTTTGTGTTTGGCAAAGACAAATTAATGATTTAAATATGAAGAGGCTGAAGTTTTAATTTCTCAAAATTTCATAAAACTAAATGCAGGTAACATTAAAAAAAAAAAAAAAAATTTCAAAAATAATTTAATTCATTTGTGAACAAATCCTTGCAAGAAAATCCAAAATAATGTTTTATTAATACCAAAAAAGATGCTAAAATGTAAAGGTTTACAGATGGGTCCAAACACAGGAATATAACAAAATGTGCAGAAATATCCCAGAAGAAAATAAACAGTCAACAGCTCCTAGACAAAATGTCTATCTTCATTCCTGAATCCAGTGCTATAGATCTAGTGCTCAGCATTATTTTTGCAAATAAAAACAAAAACTTTATAATCTTTTCTGATTCACTATCAGTTTTAACAACGAAAATCTTGCCAACCCATTAATAGTCAAGTTGCTAAATAAACTCAATTTAATATCCATGTCGATAGATGTTGTGATGTGCTGTATCCCAAGTCATGTTGGAATAATTGGAAATGACAAATCTGATCCACAGCTGCTAAACATAATGAAAATATAGAAATTGACCTGAACTTTAAAATCCATTACAGACATGAAGAGCCAAATAAACATGATTATTAAACAAAAATGGCAGCAACGTTGGAGTAAATAAAAGTGCACCAAATAAATTGCTGCGAATCAAGCCAATATTTGTAGAATGGAAGCCAGGATACAGAAAATTCCAAGAAGAGATAATATTGACCCACTTGTACATTGGCTATACAAGAATTATACACTCATACTTACTAAAAGCTGAAGAATAACCAATGTGATCAACATGCCAAACTTCATACACTATAAAATAAGTTTTGACTCTTACTCCATCTAAGAAAAGGTACTTCAATATGACCAACATAAAGGAGCTGATTGAAAACGCAAAGATGGACAAAATATCATTTCTCCAAAGAATGGGTTCATACAAAAAAAACAAAAAAAAATGATATCTAAACCAATCAAAGTAGTTGTTACAATAGGATTATAAAAGAAAAATAACTGAAACCATAAGATTTCATTATCAAATAAATAAGTAAATAAATAAATGTGATTGAAACAAAAATTAAATTTTATGAAATATAAGAATGTTTCATCTTCAAGTGACCCATGAGGGGTTGCTAAGCTGTAAACAAAACAACCAACCAGTTGTTTCTTCACGGGAAGACATTGATCGAAAAATATCTGTTGTACAGGTAACATATGTAGAATCCTGTTGTTGCTATCTTTCAATCTTCCTGTTTAATCTCCCTGCACTTCTGCTTCACTTTTTTGATATTTTTGACAGCATCTTTGTCAATAATTCCAAGATGGAAACTACATTTTGATCCCTCTCTCTCTCTCTCTCAACTTTTAATTATTCCCTTACTTCAATGGGAACCGGAAATTTCAAAATGCGTATAAGTTTAAGAACAGATCTAGCAGACATGATAAACATGAAGGAAAATATCACGTTATTATTTACCAGAAATAAATTTATATTTTTCAATTAATTTAAATTTTTAAAATCAGGACATAAATTAATAAAAGATAAACAAGTATAGAATTAACAAGGACAAGTGCAAACATTACCCTATTTTAATAAAATTTTAAGGGTAAATTTGAAATAAGAAAAATAGAAAGGAAAAAAACAGTATTACTTATATTGCAAGACCATAACATACCTACAACATGGACTCTTCCAGGACTATATAAAGTATGCGACATAACACTCTAGGAGAGAAGAAGAAGAGGAGGAGAGAGAGAGAGAGAGAGAGAGAGTATTCTAATACCGTAGTATCAGCCGCATACGACTACCAATATTGGACACTAGCACATAGTAAGCTCCACTTACACTATCTTTGTAACCTTTCTGTTTTTGAGAATTAGTCTAATTATTTTTCCACCGAAAAAAAAAAAAATAACAAAACCTACATTCCATATGAGAAAAAAGGAAGTGATTTTCATTGCTGACCACAACCCAAATACATTATATTTAATATCCATTTTGCCTTTATAAAGTGAATATTTTATATTATAAATAATTCTGATTTGATTTTCTTTGATTTATTGAGAATGAGGTTAAAGGATGCAATTGGAAAACATTTTATTAAATGACATTTACACATTTGTTTTCCATAAGGGTATAGAAAATTTTGAGAGCTGCAGATCTTTCATTGATCACTGGAATGAAATTCCAATCATCCAATTTTGAACCTAAACTTAATCATATCTAATTTCCTCAAAAAAAAAAAAAAAATATTTTGTCATTATTTATCATGTCAAACCCCAACTTTCAAATTGAGTGCAATATCAATGTCCCAAAGTCAATTATTATCATCCTGTCTAGTCCTGCTGCTCTATTTCTGTTCAATTTGTCCAATACAGATTCCACTTTAGATTTTAATATTTCTGGCCCTTTGATATTTCTGTATATTGCTGATTGTCTTCGTTCATCATGGATGAGATCTCCAATGTATTCATTTCATCTCTCAAGTATTAGTTCATTCTCTAATATCAATATCCTGTCCTTGGATTTTCTTGTTGATGATCTTGTCTTTTGTCCTGTTACTTACATTTTATGCATATATATATGCAATATTCATTCTTTCTATTTCTGCACATTTTTCATTGAGTCATTCCTCTTTAGCCTGCTTGTATTTGTTCCTAATTTCTTTTTGTAGAGTCTTATATTCTGTGCTGTATGTTGACATTGTTTCTTGTCTCCTTTTCACCATGTTAAGAATATCATCCATTCTTTATATAGTTTTCATTGGGATGACCTCAATTGTTGATGCTACTAAAGCTTCTTTTAATCTGTCATACTTCGAGTTTCCATTCTTATTTTCTCTCTTGTATTAGCTTTTAACATTGTTCATTTATTTCTCCTTCAATTTAGGTAATTCAGGAATCTGTCATATCAGCCACATGCAAAAAATTTTGTTTCAACTAATTTGAGAAAATATATCCAGTTGAGGAAATTCCTATCACTTGCATTGTAGAACATTACTGTAACATTTACATCTTATTAAACAGAATATTTCCATATATGTTTATTTAAATGTAATATATATATATATATATATATATATATATATATATATATATATATATATACATATAAAAAACACACAATCTTAATCTAAAATTCATATATTTAAGAAAATTTACTTACTTTTAAAAAGTAGCTTATATTTCTGTAAATAAAAAAAATGTATATATATATATATATATATATATATATTGTATATATTTATATATATTTTCATTCATACATGCTTCATTAAATAATATAGACAAGTGTTGTCTATTTATTTTATGTAAATTTTTTTCGTAACGTCTGATAAGTTTAATAACATTATCATTGAACGAAGAAAGAAATTCACAATATTGATCCATATTTTTTTTAATACAATCTAAGCTTTCGGCTTACTTAAGCCATTATCAAAGATGTCAATTACAACATATTAAGCAATATACGGACAAGACAGTGATGATAGTCTGTCAATGTTTACATAGATGTTTTCTAAGCAATGATAAACACGTGCATATAAGACACTAGAAGCGAAAATCGC
The DNA here is from genome assembly GCA_903632075.3 of Acanthosepion pharaonis. Lineage (NCBI taxonomy): Eukaryota > Metazoa > Mollusca > Cephalopoda > Sepiida > Sepiidae > Acanthosepion > Acanthosepion pharaonis. Next base: position 237,607 of record CAHIKZ030002957.1, read on the forward strand.
ACCGCATCTCATGACGTCACATATGACCACACAAGAGTGAATTGGAGAAGTATGAAGTATGGAAAGCCGTTGGTATAAACCAATGGCTTCTGTTACCAATTATAGACATTTAAGAATATTTGTAGAGATACCATAATTGATTTTGTTTAGGTTGGGTTTCAACTGTTTGATGTATAATGCTTCAAGGATTTTTAGTTTTTGTCTATTGTTTTCATATCGAAGTATAATTGTGTTTTCAACAAGTATTTTACGGAATTGTGAATGCGGGTAGGCATGTTGTTTTAAATGCCTAAAAATGTTAGAGTTTTCATTCAAATGTAGTGTCAAGCGTCGTGAAAGTGAGTTTGTGGTGTGACCAACATAAATATTATTTAATTTGTTGGAGATATATATATATAAAACACACAATCTTACTCTAAAATTCATATATTTAAGAAAATTTACTTGGCAATAGCTTATATTTCTGTAAAAATAAAAAAAAATACAATATTGGTCAGCTAAAAATGAGCAACAAAATTAAAAAATGTTTTAAAATCAAAATTAAATAATCTACAAATAGTAATTCTTTTCAAAGTTGTATCTTTTTTCAAAAGCTAATGTCATTCAATTTTGTCAATGCAAAAATTACAAAGATTTTATATTCAAGTTTCTGGCATATTCATCATTTTCATGTCAGCCATATTCATTTTCATGTCAGCCATAGTGCAAAAAATTTTATTTTAACTTATATGAGAAAATATATCCAGTTGAGGAAATTAATATCACTTGCAATAAACAGAAGATTTCCAGTTGATGTAAAACTTCTATATTATTCTTATTCTTCAATGAAAGACCAAAATCTTCCAAACAAGAACATTTTCTTTCAAGTATATTCATCATAGATATAAAAAACCTGAAGACAGTCTTTGATCTGCTAAAAATATGATTGGTTTGAGAGAGATTCAATAACAAACTTTTGTACCTATTCCTTTTGCAAAATGTCAGTGTTTACTCTTACACTGAAAGAAAAATAATTAAATATATGCAAAAAGCAAAGCAATTAAATACTGTGATGTTTGAACGAGGAATGCTTTTGAAGATTGAATATAATTGTGTTTTTGGACTGAAAACTTTCATATATAGATGTTAATTATTTTCTGTATGTAGACTATTTATAAGATATATAATCTTATATTTTTCAAGCAATAAATGAAACACAAATATGTAAGAAACACACACACACATATACATAAGTAGGATAAGAATCACTAAAAATAAAACTTTTGTAAAATTATTAAAAAATTAGATTGAAAATAAAATAAATGGTTTCTAGGATTTGATTTGATTGAACAGTCAGTCAGGTGTTATGTTTCCAACTACATCTATATGTTTGAACTCCAAACGAACTGGCCACTAGGTGCTATCCTGCCTAAACTGAAAAGCTTTTGTTTGGAGCCAATTACATGATCAGGATATCTATATATACATCAATTTTGGGAGCAGTAAAAACATACACAGCAAAGACCCAGTCAGTCAGCAGCTGGATGTGGATCGTCTATCGATGAAAGACGTTTGAATCTGTAACACCTAACCAGAATTCTCTCCTTACAATGAAGACACCTCAGTAAGTGATGACTACCCACCATTCAAAGGAATATCCACACAACTCACAGAAATATTCATAGCCATGGAAAACGGTAAATCTTATCTATCTGTATGTCCATTTCCTTTTGGAACTACCGTAACCAGATTTCACGTATTAACACTCACACATGCACATGTTTTCTACTAATGTGCTTTACCCACATACATATTCAGTCAGCAGCCACACATACACTCTGTTAAAACATGCTTCAGACACATGCACATATATACACATTTTTATATTGACCAAGTCATATGACTTTACAAACTACCCGTTAACAAATAGAAAATTTTTTCGAACATTTGAACTAAGACAATGTTTACCATATAAAAACAAATGTTAATGTGTACATAAATATATGATTATTTCAAATTGGTTTTCCTTTTTGCCTATGTAAATAAATAAGTTCTTCACATTTGTCATATTTGTGGGCATGACACTCGGATTTTAATTTTTCACTTTTAATCCGTGAAGACTGACTCTACATATGTGGCTGATCAAATTTGCACAAGGTCCGATTTATAGTCCATGTAATCCAGTTTAGACTTATTGTTAAGTGACTTAGAGTTTTTCTCGATACAACAGCTTTGTTTGTTTGTTTATATATATGCCAGAACAAGTGATACTTATACTAGAATGCACTGATTGTAATCAAATTAACAAAATCCTGGTACAAAAAATAAAAATATTATGACCAGACTCCTGGCTTTCTTTACAAAAAGCAACATTTTATGCTTATTTCTGTTCATCGTAATACTCTGTAGTTTAATCATTAAACATCTTTAGTGTGTTATAATATTCACGTTATTTAAAATATGTGGATTTATCTTGTTTTTATATGTGGTGTGGGCTCCATGTTTTGTGAAGCAGCCATCAAGTCAGCAACGCACAGTCCAGACAGATTAAGGGAAGAGATTTGCTAACAGTGATTGCTTATAAATAGCAATCACTGTTAAAGATAAAAACATTAAAATGAAATCATAATGTAGCTCCCAGTCATTGGATGAAATATTAATTCACTAAATTTCTGTTTACATAATATAACAGGTAAAGAATATTTAGTATTTTACCATCTATTACCAAATTTACATATTTAGTCATTATTATTCTAATTCACAGCTTTAAAACATTTCAGCCACAAGAGTATAACACCCAATAAATACTGAATATAAATTAGATTTCAACTCTTGCTTGATAGGAGTCATTCATTTCTGTTCTTCCTTCTCTTGAAAAAAAAAAAAAAATCATAATCCAAGGTAAACAACTCTTTCAATTGTAGACAGAGTTGTTTCCCTTGGAATAATAAATTCTAGATTAATATTTGGGAGTATGTAAATTATATTTAGACTGGTATCACACACACGCAAAAAATAAAACAAAACTCATTTTAAATAATTTAAATGGTTTTCTTTTAAGTTAAATTTTGGTTTTATTTCCATAAAAAATAATTTAAATTAGTTTTTAGACATTTTTTAACATTGGTATAGTCACTCATCAAACCTCCATTAGAGATGAAAAAAAAAAAAAAAGAAAAACTGAAATTTAAACTCTCTTAAAAATCCAATATTTGTCCTGGAGAACTGTTTTGAAATTATTAATCCTTAAATTTACTATTTATCTGAATTTTTTAAAAATAATACTTTTTCTGTTAAACATAGTAAAAATAATGGTTATTTGTACATGGTAGGTCATGAGCAGTTGTCAAAGTTATAAACCAACAATACTAGTCTTCTACTGTCAACCCCTCATAAAACCATAGTTGTTTTTGTCCTCTGTACTTTAATCTAGAAAATGATATTAATTTAATTTTTTAAACATAAATATCTTTAACTGCATATAACCAATTGTTGTAAATTGTCCTCACCAAGAAAATCAATGTCAAGGGTGAAAATAATGGAATTCAAATGTTAGTGTAGCTGTCAGTCAAGTTAAGAAACAGGGAATCTGTTTCTCTTTGTTGACGAGTTTTTATATTTGGTGTTGTAGTAGATCCTGTCTGATTGGATGGATGAGAATACAAAACATTTAATTGATATCTTCTGGAAAGCTATAATGGTAATACTTCTCCCACCCAGATAGTTTTGCTAGTTCTATTAGTATGTTTCTACATTATACAGTTACAATATTAGATACTGTTACTATTACGAGAACAGACGTTTCATGTAAGCAATGATGCAATTTGTTGTAATCTCAAACTTTTATTACCTAGGGATGCTGTGAAGTACTGCTACCACAGGGAAGAGTTCTATCATTTTTCTCCTTTTACATTGAGTTTAGGGTTCAACACTTCTGAGTTGCTTAGCTGTTTTCCCTCCCCCAATCTATCAGCATAAAAATTCTGACACAATAGTTTATAAAACTTAGAATTTATCTAATTATTTTTTACTCCTATTTCAGCATAAATAAATAGTAAAAAATAAAATTTAAATCCAGTTCATATTTGAAAATGACATTAAACTATACCTATTTTTGATTATTCATTTAATTAAAACATTTTGTTATGAATTGGATTAATTTCAGATTTGTACTAAAAATTACAAGTTATTTTGAAAAATAAATGTCAATTATAGTTTTTTTCTGTCATAAAATAATGTTTTATTACATCATCCAAATATGAGCTCTCAACAGAAATCTTCTTTGAATTGTATTAGATTAATTTTCAGTATGTTCATGATAAATTGGAACCAGTGATTTTTTTTGTTTTCATTATTAAAAGTGTGTACAAATTTTGGTGATACTAATCCTGTGAAGAAATATGCTGTGTGGTAGTGAGTAAAATTGCCACTGGCTTGGGACTTTGGCAGAGTCATTATTTAGTTTTTTGTTCTAAATTCTAATAAAAATACCTTTTTATAAAAAGGTACACTTCCCATGTTTGTATTGTCAGTATAAAGCTAGCCACAAAAAGGTAGCAACACGCAGATATTGAAGAAATGTGGAGGTGGCTTAATAAAATGTTTTTTCCTATTGAAATAAGAAATTATTAAATTAATGTACAAAAATTATTTAATATTTTAAGCAAATGTCTTTATAATATTTATAGGATATTATCTCAAAATAGTATCTATTATTAATATGAATCTTTAAATATAGCTATGACTTGAATTAATTATAACAATATAAATATATTTCTTAATAAACAGATTTCACATCTGAATTTTACAAATCCTCCAAAAAGAATTTAGAAAATAAAAAAGACTCTCAAACACTAAATTCTTTGTAAAAAAATTGTTTTCAGTGTAACTCTCAAACTTTGAGAATTTTATAAAAAATTCTCTATATTTCATATTTATTAGAAGTAGAATATAATATTTAGCTATGAATAATTAAGGAAGCCTAGCTGCAAGATATGTACTGAAAATTATCTATTAAAACTAAGTAATTATATTATACTTTTTATATATTAAAAGCATAGTACATTTCTTCTGTTTTAATAAATTATCTTAAAAGTAATTAAGTTTTCTAATTTTAAAAACAAACAAATTTTACATACTCTACTAAAATTTGGGAAACAAAAAAGCATACAAACAATATTCTATAATTGAAAAAAAATATTAAAAATCACTATTAAAATTTAATAGACAAAAACAGCTTGTGAAAATTGTTTTCTTAAAGAAAAAAAGAAGTTAATAATGTCTACACATATAGTGTGACAAATTGCAACCAGGATGATAGTTTCAAATAAGTAGAAATGACAACTGCAAATGTGAATTACTTTCCTGTATTTTATGTCATTGTTTTAAAATATTTTATCAACCATCAAAAAATATCAGCAGCTTTCTATATAAATTCTATTTTTATCATTCATCAACAATTAAAAAGCAACCAATAATTATTTGTTGTAATTATAAGAAAAACATTGTTAAATATTTCCAAAATCCAATTTAATCTGATTTCACAATGAAGAAAAATATCTTTAAATGATATAGAACATTCTTTTAATGCAAGAAAGCATCAATAATATTGTTTCTTTATTTCCTATGAAATCATGGACACAATGAATGCTGAGAAATTGTAAATAAAACAAGATATGATCATTTGTTATTTATTATCTGTAAAAGGATTTATCCCATAAATTAATAAGTGAACATTTTAATTTCAATAATTAGGTTACGCTAATCATATTATGTTTTGTAACATAAAACATCTGAAGTGCATAAATGCATCACAACTATTGTTGAGAGAGTCAACAGTTGAATCTGTTCACCACATTACTTTACAGAAATTAAATTATTTTAATGTAGAAAGATCCAGAAAAAAAATAATTTTTCTCCCATTATGAAATGAGAACCTATTAAAAACAACAAAATACATAACTAAATAATATTTTGATATTGGAAAAAATTGTTTAACCTAGTTTATTGCAAGGAGATTGTAATGAAAGTCATAACAAAATTTCAGTTTATTTCTTTTAATTCATTAGTTAGATCACTTATTAAGTTTATTTTATTTCATTATGTAATGAAAAAAAAGTCAAGATGAGTTGACAAGTTCAAAGAGATTTCATAGATCTTAATGATTCCACAATTCAGAAATACAAGTAATTTATTTTACTTTGAAGTAAAACATAAACCACAAATATATATATAAATTAAAGACATTTTTATGTTTAACGTTCTTTTTTATAGATACATGTATTTAAGTAAATGCTCTGTTTATAATAAACAGTATTAAATAACATTTACCGGCCTGAATGTCCGAGAAATTTTCATAGAAAATATTCGTCCTTTGACAGGATTCGAACCTGCATCCTATACGGAACCGTCATTTACGCTGACGTGCCTAACCTCTCGGCCACAAAGGATCATTCGGTTGGCAAGAAAATTACTTAAATACTTGTATCTATAAAAAGAACGTTAAACACAAAAAAAATAAATCTCGGACTTAAATATATATATATATATATATATATATATATATATATATATATATATATATATATATATATAAGTGAAGAGGTTATAGTAGTTCCAATGAGAGAAAAAAAATATCTTCATTTCAGGAGCCATCACCCAAAAAGCTGCCTGAAACCCATCCCCTATTCTCTAGCACGTAGGGTTTGCAGTGACTGACAAACACCTCCGAAAAACTAACCTAAAAATCTACATAAAACTTTAAAAAAAAAAACGAGACTACCCCACAAAATTAATAAACTAATAAACAAAGGTTTTGAACTCGCAAAAAATTCCTTTAGACGAACTACGAAATTCAAAGAAACGTAACGTTGAACAAATTTTAGCATATGTTTCAACATACAAGAACAACCCAGAACTATTTACAGAAATTACAAAAAAAAAAAAAAGGACTTACTTAGCAAGAATGACAAACTGAAAAATATACTAAAAACAACCAAAATAATTAAAAGTAACCGCCAATCTAAAAACCTAAAACACATACTAACCTCATCCAAAATTAACCAACACACAATACTGGGACTGGGAGTCATAAAAAAAGATGTAGGGTTTGTTACATCATTATAGAACGATACTACTAAACATTTGAAAAACCCAAAACGACATTCATAATAAATAAAAATTAAAAATGCAACTCCAAAAATGTGATTTATGCACTCAAATGCACAAAATGCAAGAAATCATACATAGGGATCAGCCAAAAACTAAACAGGGTCTCTCTACACAAAAGCAACATAAAATTATCAGACAACAGAAAACTCTTTGTATCAAAACACATCTATAAATGTAACCAGGGTGAATATAAAATTATGCCAATATACCAAACAGATAATTATTCTTACCTACAAATTATAAATACAAGAAAAAAAACTTCATAAACAAATTTAAACCAGTACTAAATAGATCATAGCCCCACACGCAAAAGCACACAACATGCACACATAATGGCCAAATAAAGTGGCCAAACCACTCGCATCCATGCGTACACACTTACACGCGGGTATATGTGGAACACGACACTCATATTGGCAAAAACAATAGACTGCTTACAGGCACACTCGCAAACCCTACACAACATAGGAAGTGTGTGTGTGTGTGTATACTAATTCTTTATAATAAGACAGTATGTGTGTATAGAGAGGGAGTGCGCATGTACATGCGCGTACTGGTGTATATATATATATATATATATATATATATACACACACACACACACACATATTGACAAAAACAAAACTGCTCACGGGCACGCAAGCGAACCCTACACAACATAGAAAGTGTGTGTACACGTGTGTACTACCAATTCCTTATAAGACAGTATGTATATATGGAGATGGAATATGCGTATGCTTACGTATGCTGACAAAAACACAAAAAAATGGAAATAGATCTAAAAATACACAGGGGTCATTAAAAGATAAGAATATAGATATATTTCTCACCCTTTCTCGGACAGACTTAATTGTTTTATTACCCTTCACGCAAAATTCTTTCACTGCCAGTTCAAGAAAGACATTTGGTTCACTAACACACAAAAAAGAGAGTCTAATATCGAGAATATTTAACATCGAAAAAAACACAAGAAAAATTAATTCCTTTTAATAATATGTGGAAATATTCACTCTTTGCCAGATGAAGGTCGCGAGACCGGAAACCCGTGTAACAAAATTATGGAAAATAAACCATAATTTAATTTTGCGTTTTCTCTCTTCTTTTCATATATATATATATATATATATATATATATATAAATATATATATATTTATAAAATGAACATATAATCAACATATCTAATTAATAATTAATCGAACAAAGAAAAAAACAGATGCTAGATTACTTAATTTTCCTGATTTTTATCCCAAATAAATACTCCAGTTTGCATACTTTTTGGATATTGTCCAAATTGTTATAAAATAAAATAAGACATATCTCGGTTGATTTACAGGCAAATACTCAAGAGCGAGAGCCGGATGTGAACGGGACAAAGCCCCGTCACAAAATGACCATTATCTTCGTTTACAAATGTTCCCGACACACGAGTTCCGGTCGAAAAATAAAATAATAATTAAAGTGTTCTATTTTTCGTCCAATAAAAATACTTCCCTCCTAATTATACTCGCTTCGTTTTTCGAGCCTGTTAAGCCATAAAAAAAACTCTATAAAAGGGGTCACACGGAAGTTCAACAGGCAGTCAACAGTAGTTCACTACCGACTGTTCGGTTCAACTCTCTGTCTACGGACGGGAGGAACCCGAAGGAGGCTACGCCGAAGGGCGGAGTCTCCTTCGGGGAGGTAGACCGGCCCTGAACCCGTTTATATGGGTTCAATGGGCATATTTTGGCCCGAGCCCTGATTTTCCGGAATACCCACGTTAAAAAGGCCTTGTGTAAACGAGACACCCTCGTGGGGACTGAATTTCGTCAATAGGAACCAGGCCGAGCGGTCAGAAGCTGACAGCAGGAAAGCATCACCGTCAACATATATGAATACTGCGAGAGATCGACCTAGATCCGAAGCCGGCTTATGAACTTTACCACAAGGTAGCTGTCCAGAAACCACACGTTCCTGTTGAAATAAACCACGTAAATCTATTTTAGCCGTTGTAAAATTTCTTTCTTGCAACCATGAGCTTGTCTATAAAAAATAAATCAAAATCGAGATAGAGGAAAATCCATAAAAATCATCACGAAAATATATATAATCAAATTAAAAAAAGTGTAGGATTTAAAAGAAAAATAGATTTTCTTCCCCAAATATAGACAGGGATTTTTTTAAAACTTCTACTAATCAATAACTCTCAAAGATTATATTTTAATCGAATATGCGGATGCGTGTCAGAGTTTAAAAGTAGCAAGAATCTATTTCGACTTGAATTTGTCCCCTGTTTTTCTTATATTTATGAAAAGTATATAAAAATTAACAAAATTAAAATTAAATGCAGTTGTTCTGATACATTAACAAAATTAAAATAAATGTTGAAACTTTCAGAGCAATAGTATGGAATTAACACATTAATTCCATCTATATTTTACGCGCGCGCGAGTTTCCTCCCTTCCTTTCACACTCGTGCGTGTGCGCGCGGTTTTCACCCCTTACCTTCCTCTCACAGCTAGACGTAGCAGTGACCTGAGGAAGAACTTCACTAGCTCCTACTGATGAAGTCAGACTAACAGATTTGATTTTTTTTCCGCGCGTTTCGCGGCGTCTCAAACGGCCAGCGTTTGCAAATTTTTGCCTCCCGACTTTCGACCTGACTAGACGGGCAACTCATTTATTCCGTGCCCTGAACCCATATGCGGGCCGGAATATCTTATTTCAACAATGGCGATTTACACTTTCGACTTCTTCTCGTCTTAAAGCTGCCCGCAGGTCAGACCTTCTCCGTTTTCGACCAGAAGACGTTCGAGACACACGACACAGTCGTGAGCAAAACTTCGTATTCAACAAGTGGCTTATTTTTATCCCTCGTCAATCAATCGTAAAATACAGACAGGGATATCCTACTGACGAACAACTTGCTATCCGCAGGTCAGACCGTCTCCGTTTTCTGCTAGAAAATGTGCGAGAGACACGACACAGTCGTGGGCTAAAAACTTCGTGTTCAACAGATGACTTATACTTACCCCTCGTCAGTGAACCAGTAAATACAGACAGGGATATTCTTACTTACGAACAAACATTTTTCGTCTCTGGGCTCGCCGTAAACAACTCTACAAGACCATGAAACTCGCTTCAAACATTCTTCGTTTCTCCTGGCTAGATGCCCACAGCAATCCGTAAAAATTTCCAGCAGCCAATTCAATGCCTCACCAAAAAATTCTGAGACGACCGAACATTCTTTCTAACTATGAACCTGAACACAAAAATACCACACATGTTACAACGCCAAAAAAAAATCCACAGTGAGTACTCCTTTCATATCTGTGCGCACATACACCTCGTGATTAACGAGTTCTTTTTCCAGAACCTTATAAAACTTTTTCCCGATTTGTTCATCTTGCATTTCTATTTTGGCGCGGAACCTTTTTTCCAGATCTACTTGTTTCCATCTAATTAAAGTTACACATGTTTTGCAAACAGACGTCTTTGTCATTTTATTCTGGCTATCTCTTTGATGTTTATTAATTTATGCACGCGTTGATTGATTTTTCCTCTCACTGTTCATTCACGCATTTTTATTTTATTTTTTACATTGCTTGTGGACTCGGTAGTTTAGTGTGGTGTCTGGCACAAGGCCACTTCATAATAAACCAGCACTGCACCCTGCCGGGCCTGCAACAATAGCAAACATGTTGGTTTTGATAAAGTGTAAGATTGAAACCACATTAAACGACTTTTGGGATTTGTAAAAAGGAATTTTAAAATTGGAAATCTATGGTATGATCCGTTTCAGGTATAGAAAGAATGGATTAAAACTTAGCCTCTCCCCACAATTTTTAATAAATAACTGGAAGAGGCTGACTTTCTCACACCCGAGGTACAGAAAGTAATTTGGTGAATTTTAGGCATCTGGTCAATTTGGCTTCAATACAAGAATTTTCTTTATCAGAACATGAGTTTAATGAACTATGTATGCCTACCTCCTATATGAAGTGAAATATTTGGGTCCAAAACGAAAGACGTAATACATTGGCAGGAGATTTTTAATGTGGGAAGAACTTTGAGTATTACATTTTTGAAAAGACTTCATAAATTAACTGTATGTTCATTCAGGTGTCCTTGGACCCTAGTAACAGCTCCGGTTGTACACAATGATTAAATTTTAATAAAAAAAAAAGTACATTAATACTTGAAGTAAGTTGCAATGAAGTTTTATGGGTTAACATGTTTAAGATTAAAGGTATGCGAATGTAATTTCCAATCGTAAATTTTTCGTTGTATGTCGTAGGTTCGTTTTCGAATTTTACCAACATGACAATTTTGATGTATATTTCAACCAATAAGAAAATTCACTTCTATTCGGTTTTAAACTATGTACTAACAAAAACTGTTATTTTTCCATATATACCCATAACCATAAGTAAATTGTTTAAATACGAAAGATGTGCTGCAAATCAGAAAACTGATAAATTAACGATATTTGAAAAGAAAAACTTAATTCGTGCACTAAATATCGTATTGAACTAATAAAACACTGAATGGTTTAAATATAACCATTTAAAATACATTGTATAATATTGTTGAGTTAAAACTAAAATAATAATGTATGAACCAACCTGCAGGGATCTAATTAAAACAGAAACCCTGTATCTTACCTTGAGTTGTCTAGATAAGATTTCAGTAAAAAAAAAAACTGTTTCCAATTCAAATTTGCCTCTCTAGGCTTGTGAAGTTTTCACTTACCACCATTTACCAAATTCCAACAAAAAAATTCTTGTCAGTCGACCCTAATATTTACTTGAAGCTGATACTTCAAACAGCTAATCAATGTATTAGGTTGGTGCAAAAATAATGACGTATTAATGTCGTTTTTGACGTAACGTCAAAAACGGACATTAATACGTCATTATTTTTGCACCAACCTAATAGCAAAGAAGTTAACATGAACAGTCCACATTCAGAAGATGAATTCAAATGTGAAGCCGGCCAACAAGATTGAAAGCCTTGGACTTTAGCATGTCTCGTACAGAATATATTCAACTTTGAGTTGAGCTGAAAGAAAACCGAACCCTGCTTTTCTTGCGAGTTTGAGCACATCGATTAAAGCCGGAGAGTTGTCAGCGTTGTATTTGCAAAAAAAAAAAAAAAGGCAAATCCAAGATCGCCACCTTCAACGGACGCACAGGAATAATTGATTTCTACAAATTATTTCTATAATGGAGTACTACTACAATTATACATCAGAATCGGATTTCTGACGGAATTAAACATCTAATTGTAACTCCATTTCTTCTGCAAACATACCACTACCCTAAAAGAAACGGTCCAATGGCGAATAGATTTTTATTCACTTGTAAACTAAAGCGAATGTTTGTTGGCATGGTCTGTTGCAAGGAAAATGAAACAGCCGCGAATCTGGCACGAACCTACGATTGTTAGATTTTGTGGGCGAAGATCTTACTACAGAACCATTATCACCGTCTTACAAATTCTATCCTAATAATTGAATTTGAAGTATTGACTCTTTGGAATTGAAACCACAAACTATGTGTCTGAATAACTCCGCCGAGGAACATATTATTAATCCTCATTTCAGGAAATGGCGTAAGTACTTTGAACTTTGACATTCACTAAAGTTATTTCAGCAAGCTATTTCTAAATAGATATACAAACATAATTTCTGAGGAAAAATCTCATTTATTAATTGAATAAAAATATTTTAATGTCTTTTTGTGCAGACTAAACTCTTACAATTAGAATCTGAAAGATAGACGAGTGTAGTTGAAGATTTAAATAGTTAAAACCTATATTTTGCGTGTACTGTGCAAAACTATGTTTATTAAATATATGATTTTAGAATGACGAAAATTCATATTTGTTTTAAAGGTTTATTTATTCTTAAGAATTTTTAAACAAGCCAATGAAAATCTCAAAGTTTTATTATTATGTAATTATTTTGAATTTAACTTGGACGTGTCAAAATATATCCACCGCTTCTGGGGTTTGTGGTTAGTTTTTTTAAAGATCTGGTTTATACGGTTAACTGTTTATTGCACTTTTTATTTTGAACATTGCCTGTTTATAGTTTGTTAGTGATTAGTCAGACCTTTACAAAGTGAGAGTATAGTTCAAGTTATGATTTTCAATCGAATAGTAAGGATTAGATGGATCATTTATTAATTTATTGGCAGGGTTGAAAAGGCGGTTACAAAGAAGACTGATGACGTGCTGACAGGTGTGTGTCCGACGTGCTCTTCTGATGCTGTTGGTCGTCTGCTTTACTTTTCGCTGCATTGAGAGATACTTTTATGTAAACATCCGTTATTTGAACTCGTGTTGCCTTTCTGTCAGTTTGAAAGAATCCGTATATTCTCCTCTGACATCTTTCATCGACAAGCGATTTCCACCCACAGAATTGCTGCTCACTGGAATTTATTCTTTCCCTAAGCATTCTTTATAAAATATATACCGTAATTTCTCGAAAATAATACGCATTTTTTTTACAGGTGATAGTAGGGGTGTGTATTATAAATAGGTTTAAACAAAAATATTTTTTTCGTTATTGTTTTTTAATAATAAATACGCACTTTTTGTTCTAAAATAAGAAAGATATTATCCTAATTTTCATTTCAAATCCAACAATAATAATTGTAACAGTTTTTGTCAATAAATTTGTTTATCAGTAACTACATTTTTTATTTGGCGAAAAATTTTTTAAAAATCTATAAAAAGGCCAATTTCGAAGAAAAGAGGATATCAAGTTAACAATTTATTGAAATTTTAATTTTCATCATCCTTATCACCACTTTCTATTATAGAATCAATATCTAAATTGTCATTAAACAAATTCACAATATTATCTTCGTCCTGTTCAAAATTATCTTCGGCCTCATCATTCTCTTGCCAAAGGATGTCATCTTCAGAGCCATTCCATGGCTGCTGTGGGACAACACTTCTTGAAACCTTTCTTTATAACATCCTCACTGACGGAAACCCAAGACGGAATCCCAAGATTCCTGAATCCATTTTACAGTAAGTCCCAACAGATTTTTTCCTGTTGCCACCAGCAGTAAAACTGGAAACACTAGAAAACATCCAATCATTCCATTTTTTACGCATTTCTTGTTTAAATGGACGGTTGCAGACAACATCCATTATTTGAAGTTGGCCAATCATTCCCCCTGTTATAATAATAAGATCAGTCTTCTTCTCCTGAAGTATATTCTTCATGCAAAATAAGAAAATGCTGAAAATTCAAAAGCTTATCTTCGTAGTCATCACACAAATGCTGGGCTATGGATGTTCTTTAAATAGATATATCAAACCTCTTCATAAAAAGAAAACACCAGTTTGCTGAAGCTTTAAATTTGTTTCCAGGATACATGGTTTTCGTAAGTTCTTTTGCTTTCATCCTTATTTCCACAGTACTTATGGAACATCTACTTGATTGTCTTTCTTTCACGAATTCAACTAAACATTATCTATCAGGTCATCACATAAGTTCTGTCCGAATTTTAACTTTTTGTTAAAATGAACGAAATTTAAAGAGTATTTTATAATGTCTAATGGAGCTGAACATTATTTTTATGTTTAGATGCATTTAAACTGATCAAATTTTATTTCAGAGAACAATAAAATTAAATTTTGTTTGATTAAAACCCTGCTAACATGGAAGTACCCAAGAATTATTTGAGGCACACAATGCTTTATGAGTTCAAGAAAGGAAACTCAGCAGCCGAGGCGGCTAGAAACATTCACTCAGTTTATGGAGAGGAATGTGTGAATGAAAGAACTTGCAGAAGATGGTTTGCAAAATTCAGAGGTGGAGATTTCACCCTTGAAGATGACGTCCAGTTGAGTTTGATGAAAAGCTTCTTGAAGCAGCCCTTGAAGAAAATCCTGCTTTATCAGTTGAGGAATTGGCAGTGGTTCTCAGTTCAAACCATACAACTGTTCATCGTCATCTTCAACAACTTGGAAAAGTTCCTAAACTTGGAAAATGGGTGCCTCATGAATTGTCTGAAAACAACCTCAAATCCCGAGTTGACATCTGCTCTTCTCTCCATTCTCGCCAACTTGTTTCACCTTTTTGGATAGACTTGTGACTGGCGACGAAAAATGGATCTTTTATCGAAATGTTAAGTGTCGTAGACAGTGGCTTGGTAAAGGGGAAGGACCCCAGCCACAGCCGAGAAGGGAACTTCATGGGCAAAAGGTTCTTCTTTCAATCTGGTGGGATCGCCAAGGAATAATCCACTTTGAATTCTTACCACCTAATGCAACAATTAATGCTCAAATATACTGTCAGCAATTAGAGCGTTTGAACCAAGCTTTGAGGAAAAAAAGACCTGCTCTAGTGAATCGAAAAGGGGTGATGTTTCATCAGGACAATGTGCGACACCACACAGCAAGAATCACGTCACAAAAGATCGAAGAACTTGGTTGGGAGAAAATTTCTCATCCACCTTATTCTCCCGATCTTGCTCCTTCAGACTACCATTTGTTTCGTAGCTTACAGAATCATTTGGAAGAAACAGCTTTTGTAACACAGGAAGAGGTTAAAACTGACATTTGTGAGTTCTTCGAATCAAAGCCAAAAGAATTTTACAGTAATGGAATTAGTAAGCTTGTTAATAGATGGAAGGAAGTCATAGATAATCAGGGAAAATACATTGTTGATTGAATCTGTAATTAAATGTAACATTTGGTCACTTGTTTTCTTTATTCAAAATTCGGACAGAACTTATGGGATGACCTGATATATATGGATATAGATATTTTATATATTTATATATTTATATATATTTATACTTTTTAGTTCATATTTATTCTTTCTCCATAAACGTATGTTAGCCCCATTCAACTCATATTCTTTAGCAACCTCTGTTTCCTATTTTTCTCATAATTCTATTACTTTTTGTTTAAAATTTACACTATAACTCATCACGTTTTGACGATATTTTGGCGGTAAAAAAAATGTTATATTTATCAGGAAAATCTCTGGTAATTTTCAACATTATTTTTAATCGCTTAGTTTCGATTTTATTCTTAATCTCAACGTCGACAAAATGTCTTGTAATTTTTTTTTTTTTTTGACAAAATATAAGGGCCGTTGTGTATTATACATTTTAAATTCAGATTTCTTTTTTTTTATTATTTTTTAAATTACGGTAAATATTTCATGAATATAAAATGTTCCTCCGGCGATTTTATATTTGTATTGTCATCTTAATGGGTTAATAGGGTTTAAATGTATATATCACATGGATTAATCACCAGTTTTGGGGAGTTACTAACATATCATGTCGGGTAATACACCAGAAAATGGGTGCGCTCTGGAAGAAATAAATATTATCTTAGTTTGTATTGTCCCTGATTATGGGCATTATTATAATTTTTAGGTTTAGGTTTGATTTTTGGGGCGAAATTTGAATTATTTTATAAACAAATTTTGGGCCTTCATATCAATAGGTTTCAAGGAAGAGATTTGTAAATAAAACTACAGAAGAACTCAAAAATGACCTTGCATTTAATGTATTGCGTTAATTTTAAGCTTACCTTTTAAAAGTTCATTTGATAATTCTAATTGCCAGATAGATGTCAGAGTTTTGATGTACGTAGTTCCTTACTTTTTCGTACAAAAAATTTTTTTATTTCATAGGTGACTTTAAACTGGATTTATCAATTAATTTCGATTATATATAAATTTATTTCCAAGTTATAAAAATTGTTATCTCAGAAAAAAAAAAAAATCACCTAAAAATAATCGAAAAAAATCACATTAATGAAAAATTTTGATCCAATCCAAATTTTCAGGATTGCGGTTCGGAATGTTTTTAATTTGCCCACAGAATCGGCCTGATCTCAAAATGGTATGATATGTTGGGCTACGGCCTATACTAAAGTTGAAAAATTGTTCCAAACTGACATTCGCATTTATTATATAAATGAAATAATAACACCAATTTCACGGACGGAACGGAATAACTGAAAAAAAGGAATGAAAGAAAACCGAATAGAAAAAAAGAATTTAATTACAAATCCTTTTCAGAATATAAAAACGGATATATATCAATATATAATTTATTAAACGAATCCCAAACTATAACATGTGCAACAACAAGAAAAATGAATGTTGAAACGAAAAAGATATCGATTTTTTTTTCTTCCTAGTAAAGGTAATTGGGTTCTTCTGTGTTTCAGGCGAAGCTAGAATGTAGCATTCAGATTCGAGGACATTATTCAAGACAAAAAAGAAAATTAAATTAATCACATTTTTTTTTCTCCAGAACATGAAAAAATCAGAGAATGTTTCCATATCTAGTAAAGATATATTTCCATAGGAAAACGGCTCCATGGGCTTGTAAGCTGCAATACGTGGCAGATGGTTGCCCGGGCGAAGCAACAGCTCGGTTTGACTCCTGATAGTTTACTAATAGCTTTCTTATATATATTATATGACGTACTAAATATATATCATTTTATATACGAGAGATCTCCACCAAAGACAGATAATCATCTTTTGTATTCAACAGTATTAAAGGATTAGCTAATGAATCTGATCACATATTGTGAGTTCAATCCTTGGGCCGAGTAGTGTACTCAGACTAAATAGAAAAAAAGTCGAGAAATAACTGGACAGTCTGAAATAACAGCTAGATGTTATATAATAAAGTTCCGTCTCATATGGAACGAGGTCAATATTAGATTAAATGATTTGTTCAGTTCGTTTTTCATTGTAAGTTATCAGATCGCCATAACCTGATGAAGGTTGGGCACAACAGTTCAATTGAGTGTAAGTGTCACTGATTCTAGTGGAATCTTCATTACACAATCCAACGTTTTGATTAACGACGCATAGGATTTATTTTGCTTTTGTAATTTTCAATGAAGATGATCAAATCATTCTAAGTGATCCATTTTCATCGTTAGACTAAGTGGCATCAAAGCATGGTAAAGGGTACACCTTAAGTAACCCCCCAAACCAAGGGTCACCGTGAATATAATCAAGAAGGAAAGCTGTGTTCTTGTAAAAACAAAACCCTTACATGAATAATGCACAACAAACACGACACATAAAAATAATCAAGCTCAGTGAAACATTAATAAAATATTGTTTTAAAAATGATATACAAATATAAACAATAGAATAAAATGGAATTTTTTGCTTCCCTTTTTCCGTAATAAAAGGGATAAGTTTAACTAATTAATGTTGTTATCAATATTTGAATGTTATTTAACTACAAAGTTCAATTGAAGTCTTAGCTAAATAAAGAATAATTCCACAGTGTTTTTACCAGTGTAGAAAGATGTAATGTTCATGTTGATATCAAAAGGAATTAGTATGATGACTCGATTGGTGATAATTAAGAATTAAAATGTCAATATTTTTTTTTTTTTTTTTTCCAAGAATTGAACTGCTACTGGCTGTTGGCTAACAGCGAGATCATTTTTATAGCGCAGGCATAGGCTCCAGTTCTCTTTTATAAAGCCAAAAAATTTGAAAGATACTAAAATACGTGATTGGTCAGGAAATGGACCAATCTATGATTTTAGAGAAAAATTCAAATGATGTGCGATGGCAAAATTGTCATATGGTAAGTATCATATATTTATGAACCAATGACATTAAAGAAAGCGGAGGTGTGGCACATGTAAGTGATCACCACAAGAGTAGCCAGATAATGTTCAGATTTTAAGCTTTTCTCACCCTCGAAAATATGAAAATTTTTCTTGGATTTCAACTTTAATTAGCGTCAAAAAAGGAATTTCAATTTCAGATGTTTCATGGTATTATACTGACATCAAATAAGACATAAACTATTTCGAGTAGATAATCATAACATCTGACCTGCAGGTCTTGTTAAATCAGATTTCTCATCTTCACTTAACCGATCATTTAACCTTATATTCTCTATTTCGATAAATTTTGATGTTCCACTTTTAATTTGTCTAGCATTCAGTTGTAAGTATTTGAATGCCCCACTCTCATGAGGACATAACTTGTATTTATTTTTCAGTATGAAGTTAAATCACAACTCCCGAATAGGAGAGGGGTCAACGGTCAAATGACATAACTGCACAGGTTGCACAACAAATCAACAGGGTTCAACTCCCGCAGCGAAAATTCAACACATTCTGATCCGAACAAACTCTCCGTATTCTACGAGTTCGAAATATTTATTTGTATAATATAATACAAAATTTGGTACAAGGCCAAAATCGAGAAAAAAGGACGGTCTTTGTCTGTCTTAACATTAAACTCAGCTAGACTGAGCCAAACATTCCACAATATTCCTTACACCAAAATAACGCATTTTTACCATTCTTACTACATTCTCCATAATACCTCAGGAGGATGATATTTTTCGCGTTTTAAATTTTGCCACGTTTTAATCTAAAAATAAATAATTTTGAAAGAAATATAAGAATAACAGACTAGAAGAACCATAAATTAACCCCCACTTTTTGGCCTAGAAAATCTGCATTTAAATCCAGATTGTCCAGGCCGACACCGTCGCATCTGATTTTGGTAAATTCATTCTAATCAAACCCAATTTTCACCGGGGATTATGGGTAAATTTTCCCACGTTTTAATCTAAAAAAATAAATAATTTTGAAGGAAATATAAGAATAAGACCAGGAGAAACATAAATTAATCCCCCATTTTAGGGGCTAGAAAATCTTCATTTAACTTTTCTGTTAACTCCAGTTTTTTCTTCATCTGTGTGGAAATTGTCCAGCATTCACTGCTATATTGGAGTATGGATATTACATAGTATTTTGTACTTAGCTTTAGGAAGGCATTTTTTTCATATTCGAATCCATACTTTTAGCACATTTTCTATAATTTGTTTAAACACTTCTTAAATACGTAAACTTCTGTTCTTGTTTAATTTTAACATCTCAAATTCATAATTCGCACTGTGAACTTTGTTAATAATTCTGACTTCTTACAATTGATTGTTATTCCTTTCTTCTCCTTTTCTTACTACCTCAGCCATTATTTATTTTCTGCACTTTTCTTTCTGGAAGGAGACGTTATCAACACTGAGTCATCTGTAGACTTAGATAGAATCGGATATTTTCTTAGCTAATAAAAATGGGAAGGTTTACTGTTCATTTTGACATGGAGGATCAGTCCAGACACAGTTAGGCTTTAGAGGAATCGAACTCTCTGCCTTTTGACAGAGAGGAACCGAGATGAGGCTATGCTGAAGGACAGTCACGTCAGTTGAGGTAGACAAGCCCGACCCCATGTAGGTAGGGTCTACGGGGAATTATTGCCCAAGTCCACGGGCTCAGATTCGCTCTACATAAAAACGGCTTTGTGCCATATCCAGCATTGTGGGGAGGTGAGGTCAATAACCTCAGTCCAGATCAGTCTTAACTATTAGACATACCTTCTGCATTTAAATCCAGATTTTCTAGGCTTATAATAGCATAATATTCAGAGTTTAGGTGGAGACGTTAGAATTATAGAGTTGAACTAGAATTTAAAAGGAACCGGAAACCCAATCCTAAACAGGAAACAAGGGATAATCCTCTACTCCTGTTCAAAAGACCGGGAAGGCGTGTGAACCGGACGATAAGTTAAAACAGATATGTTGACAGTTATGTTTATCTGTGGCATGTGAAACTGTCGTAAGACTATATAATCGTTTAAATGTTAGATAACTGGTATAAAATAATACGTGAAAGCAAAATAAAAAGTGATTGTTACTGAAGACTGGTGAAATGAAAATAATGGATTTTAACGAAGAGCCTGTCGTAGTCGAAATGTTTTTTTTTTGTTTGTTTTTTTGTTTTTTTTTTTGGGAGGGAAAACTTGAAAGTTTCCTAACTCTCTATGATACGTTATATATCTACCGTTTCTCTGATACAGAAAGGTGTCTGTGCGCGTACACACGCGCAAGTAATATGGTTCTAGCTTTTCTTAGATAAATTTTTAAAAAATGAAGAAAAAACATTGATTTTAAAGATTGTCTGTTTAGGAATGTGATTCTTATTTCTCTTTAGAGGTATGCAATCGGTAATACAGCGTAAAACGAAATACTACGACTAAACTCCATTACTAGGTATATTCTCTAACCTAAAGACTTTTGAACTCAACTTTTTAAACACACTCTGTTTTATAGACCTTTTGTGCAAACGTATAAGCAGGAAGTTTTTTTACAATTTAAACTTTTCCTTCTCGTAATTTTCTGCGTTTTATACTCGAAATGACGCGGATTGACTTTGTAATCTGACGCAGACACACATTATAATGGATACCGACTAATCATTGCATAAAATATAAATGCCAGAAATTAGACAATTACCCAATATACAGGCCTTTGTCAAATAATTTTAGAACGTGGACTTGAAAGCATTTCCTGCATCTTATTTGATAGTGAACTTTCTTTACACTATTTACATTACTGTTGTCCTCATCTTTGTCGCCATATTTATTACAACCGCCGAAACGACACATAGCACAGTGGATAAAGGCGTTAGTTAGATCCAGTGACAGGACCCAAAGAGTGTGAGTTCAATACCTGGTTAAGGCGGTGGAGAACTTGGAGAGGGAATTAAGCAGGAGATAACAGAAATCCATTAGACATGGCACGTGGAACTAGAACAATTTACCCCAGTGAGCGAAATGAAGGATTCATTTCGACATTCCAACCACCTGAAGAAGGCCGGAGCGTACAACGGCCGAAACGTTGTAATAAATATGGCGACAAAGATGAGGACAATAGTCTGAATAATGTAAATAGTGTACATAATACCTTATCTCAGAAATATAGACAGATACTGGACCTTCTTTGCTTTAAAAGCTATACATATTAGTAATAAGTATGGAGATTTTTCTAAGAGAATCTTATATGTGGCACAAGGCCGAAAGTATGGAGCAACCAGTTATGATTGAACTCACTACTCAGTCGTAATTGCTCTAGCGAGGCAAGCTTACTAACCATTGCACCACATCGAAGTACCCAAATGATTTTATAAGCGTGGTGTAATGGTTCACCAGGTCGAGGTGCCACTTTTCTAAGCGGGGCTTAGATGTAACACAAGGCCGAAAGTATGAAGCAACCATGTGAGGATCGAATTCATTACTCAGCCGTAATTGATTTAACGAGAGAAGCTTGCTAACCATTACATCAAGTCGAAGTGCCCAAATGATTTTCTAAGCGGAGCTTGAACATGGCACAATGCCGAAAGTGTGCAGTACCCTGTAAAGATCGTATTCATTACTCAGTCGTAATTGATTTAACGAGAGAAGCTTGCTAACCCTTACACAACGTCAAAGTGTCCAAAAGTCTGGAGGATATGGTTGACGAGGGAAAACTTCGACACTCCTTGCAATCGGACATTATCGTGGAGCAAAAGTGGTACCCTTCGACTCACTAATTACTTACCTTATTCTTATACAATTTTATTTAAACTTCTTCAAATTCTTAAACAAAGATACAGGTGCTAAAGAATCAGACAGCTACATAAAAACAAGTGGATGTGCGGGTGGTGTAAAGTCTCGCGGCTCGGAACGAGAAATCGGGGAGCCGAGTTCGAATTCCAGTCGAGTTTGTTACATTCACTTTCGCGCAAATTCTTTTGAAAATGTATGAATCCATCTTTCGTACCCCCCATATATGGACTAAATAGTAAAACAGACTTCGCTCTTCAGCCTTGGTTGGCAACCAGTCGAGGAGAAGGTCAAAACTGGCTGAGCGTAGGGCTAGCAACTTGATCTCGTGATAAGAAATACTTGCTATGGAAACGTGTTGAGCGCGGCCACATACTACATACGTGGAATGTACGTGTACTGGAAAGAGGCATAACATATAGCTCATCTCTTCACCTGAATAACAGCGGTTACGTAACGTGGCACGAAGTTTACGAGTCGTTGCGTAACTGAATTGTTGTTTTGGGTGCGATCACAGGGTATTTACTGAGTTATGTAATATTTCTAATGTAGGGAGTCAGCCGAGTTTTTTTTTTTTTTTTTTTTTTGAAACGAGTTACGTAACGTCAGTGCGCAAGGAGCGATTGCCCGTCCTGGGTAAGACGTTAAACTACACCCGCGTTTTGGTTAAGGCGATAAACTACGTCTAGCAAGGAGGTTCTGAGGAGCGTGGAACCACCTCTTAATTGCTGGTGTCCCCAGGTCCACCCTGACCCGGGGTGGTAGCACCTGTTAGGGTCCCAGCTATGGGCAAATAGTTAACTATTAACATCATATACTTTTTTGAAAAAAATTATTACCTGCAACAGAATTATGAAGGAAAAATATTATGCGTATTTATAGCTGGCCACTCGTATTCGAGGATATCCGTCTACAAGGATGGCTACCCAATCCCTATTGCAGACGCTTGATCATGAGCATTTGTGTTTATTCAATACCCACAGAGCCCACCTGTGGTTTATACTACAACTATGCGGAGCAGACCTTAGTTACAGTTTCTGGTAAAGAGCGTGTCATCTAGGGTGATCAACAATTTGAACGATGATTTGTGATATCGTGTTAGCAAGGTTCCGTCTATCCAATTTTATTCGCAAGGCTTGGGTCAAAGGTGCTGTATGCTCCAAATCGACCATGGTGAGATTCGAACCCGGGTCTCATGGTCAGAATGCGAACGTTCTAACCACTCGGCCACGTACTCGTGCGTAAAAAGGTGCGTATAGAGGTGCAAATGGCCAGCAACAAGATGTATGAATGTCGTATCTGTGAAGACACTCTGGTATAATTAGTAGCTTCGAAAACATAAATCTCAACATATTTGCAGAACAAGCATCAGCTTGCACAGTAACCTCTGACTAACCTCCTCATGCTCATTTAACTTTTAAATTAAGTGTTAATTTTTTTTTGATGAATAATGATTTTTTACAAGAATTGTTTTCATTTTTAAAAAATTTTAATTATAATAATTTATGAAGTTTTAAATCTTTTAAAATTCTGTAGTAATATCTACTATTTAGATAATATTATTAAGTGTAAACTATATTTACTAATCATAAATGCTTAATATTAATCATCAAACACCAAGATTTTTAAAATAATATTTGTATTAGTGTATAAACGCGCCGATTTTTTTAAGTACAGTAGACCATGAGTGACATTATCAGAAAATAAGAGCAATAACTATATTAAATTTAAAGCCGAATTTTCTAAAATTCAATAAAACATTAGATTACAGATTATTTTCTAAATTTTTTTAAGATTACTGAGCTCTTTAAAATGATTTAGAAAAGGTGCTTACGTCTTTTTTTTTTTTTTTTTGCCACTCTCGCTTATACGAACTATTCATATTGAACTGCGTTATTATATTTATCATATTATAATTCCGTTATTCTTGGTTCTGTCAACGGTATGATTCATTAATATGCGTGATTATTGTTCCGCGTCGTCGCAGGATGCCCTCTATTGTGATGTACGGTGTTTCTTGCTGGAGAGCCGCATAGGCTAAAAGCTAGCTTGTCCTTAACTGACCACATCGGGCTGCAATATTGAACCAATAATGCGTTGCAGTAGGTAAATATTGAATTCGCGTTGTGGTCGTTAAATGCTGCAGCACTACTTACGGTTAGACGAGGAGAGATAACAAAAAGACAAGAGTTACAAAGGACAGGAGATTGTGGAGAGCTATGATCGACAAAGTCCTGAAAGGACACGGCACATAGAGGAAGAAGAAATGAGAGGTGTAAGGAAATGGAAGATAATTTCAACAACGAGATATTTCATAGTTTTTGATTTTATATATCTGAATAAACAGAGAGAGAATATACAAGTATGAATATAAGAGAGAGAAAACATTGTGTGTGTGGGGGGGGTGAGAGAGAGAGAGAGAGAGGTTTGTTATTGAGGGGAGGATACACGAGATGATCCTGGTTGGCCTTGTCACTCCAGCATGCTGGCAGGAGAAAGAGAATGAAGAGAGGAAGTGTCCCGTTTTGATAGCTGCTTGACAGCGCCCTCTAACGACTTCTTGTCGAAACTGGCGAGGCTACGTGGGGATAACCCACAAATGTAACCAGCGTAGACAGAAGTAGAATCGTATTATTCATTGCTAAGCCAAGACTTGCGCAATGGTTTGATCGATTTTTTTTTTTTTTTTAGTCTTGGGCCATTTTCTCTGCGTCAAAAATAGTCAGCGGAAACACCCTCCCTCACGGACTGTCTGTATATTCTAAATCCGTGACTTTCTCCCCAGATCCGATATCGGCTGTTTCTTCTATTTTGGTCGGAATCGTAGTTAACAATAACCCTTTAAACAATGAATCTTTTTTTAAAAGGAAAGAGATTTGTAAATATTTGTTCATCGAATGTAAGACAAAAATTTAAAAATAGGTTGAAGTTTTAAAAAGAAGGAAACGAAAGTGAAAGTTTTGTTCTATTTCTAATTTTGTATCTCTTACTGTTGGACGGCAAACATCGTGGATTTCATTTTACACTACTTCTCTTTTTGACACAGCATACTTATTTTCATTTTGTACGAACATTTCTATCGTCAATTCAAATATATTTAACACTGTTTAAAAATATAAAGAAACAAGATTAGTACATATCGTGTTTAGATGAACAAAAATCTGGCTCTGTCTATATTTCTGAGATGAGGTATTATGTACACTGTTTACATTATTCGGACTATTGTCCTCATCTTTGTTGCCATATTTATTACAACGTTTCGGCCGTTGTACGCTCCGGCTTTCTTCAAGTGGTTGGAATGTCGAACTGAACCCTTTATTTTGCTCACTGGGGTGCCATGTTTAATAGATGTCAGTTATCTCCTGTTAATTCCCCTCTCCAAGTTCGCCACTGCCTTAACCGGGTATTGAACTCACATCTCTTTGGGTCCTGTCACTGAATCTAACTAACGCCTTTAACCACTCTGCTATGTGTCTGGCTATATGGCTAAATTCGTATGACTGGTCGACCTTCCTTAACATTACTCATAGGTTGCAGAATAATGATCTGAGTTGTACCATAAAAAGCAATAGAATTAAGATCGATAGTATACCAGCCCAAAAATTAACTGTGTTTTTTTGATTTACACCAGTCAATATTAAGCAGAGAGTTAGACTGTTACTTACCCCGGAGGCAAGTAGAAAAGTGAACGAGGCAAGACGTCACCCAATATTTATAGTGTAGGGAGAGCGCGCCCTAGTGACAATTAGGAAATTAAGGAGGAGCTAACTCCGACATCTGTAGCTTAATCCAATTCGATCAACAGATAAGCGACCAATTAAGTGCGTCAACAAAAATGAGTTATTTCAACAGGATAATACATCGTGTCATCAAGTTTCCCGAAAATGGGTTGGAAGAGCAGTGCTGAGAATCCCGTCGAGTGGTTCAGCCATCATGTTTACCTGGTATGAACCTGTAGACTTGACTCAGAATGCACGTGTCAAAAAGTAAGAAAAGCTTTGTCATATCACGTTGAAACACCGGTTGCCGTACGATCACCGAAGTTAAGCAACGTCGAGCCTGGTCAGTACCTAGATGAGTGATCGCTTGGATGTGCGGGTGGCGCAATGGATGATGGCTCGAATTTCTTAACCGGCGAGCCGAGATCCAGTTCCGGCTCTGTTCGTTATATTAATTTACGCGCAAATGAATCCACACATTTTCCCCAGCTATGGGTTAATTAGTAAAACTTGTATCGCTAAATCATTATCTCTAAAAAAAATTCTTGCAATCTAAAATTATTTTCTGGCTTTAAATAACCTGCAAAAGGTTGATAAGCCGTAAAAAACGAATCAAAAACTGATTAACTAGACAGGTATGTCGTTTAGATTTATTTACATTCTCTGGAATATAAATGTATAAACTACCATTGCCACAAAGTGAGGGTGAGTTTATATACTGATTTAATATAGAATAGATCCCACATTTTATATTCACATAATAATTTCTTGTTTATCAAATTCTGTTTAGATATGAATCCACCTCTTCTCCTCTCAGCTATGGGTTAATTAGTATGACTTGTATCAATAAATCATTATCACCCCTCGAATTTTCTGGCTTTAAATAACCAGCAAAGGGTTGATAAGCCGTAGAAAAAGTATTAATCAAAGCTTCTTGTGACGCGAAAAATAAGTTATCTCATTTGATTGTGCCAATCTCTAGAAACACCTCACGCTGTTCATGACCTTAACTGATACAAGGTATGACCGAATCAACTACCAAGTATGATGTTAATTCACTTCTCTTTTTCATTATCTACTCGCAAGCCTGTCGTTACTCTATCGTTATTTCCATGGCAAATGTTCAGATTAGCTACATTCTTTAGTTCCATCACTTCATACCTTTACAGCTAAAATCCATCATGGGGTCGAATCACTCACTCCGTATTCCAAATCTCTTCAAGTCAAAAGACAGTCGCTGCCTATTCTTCATATTCTCATGTCCTTCACTTCCAAATTGTTACTCTTATATTCGTATTACATACAGTTACCCCATAACTTGTGTGGTTCTTGGGCGTTATATAGTAGAAAAAAGTTTATTGGATGAACAAACTATTGACTCATTCAAATTCTATAAATATGTAGATAAAATATTTTTTCAATATATATATATATATATATATATATATATATATATATATATATATATATATATCGACTCTCCCTTCGAACTCGACGTACGAAGGTCAAACTAGATCAGTTCCTAGGAAACCGACAGCCCAACAACAGCACATGAGATTTGATTATAGTGGTGAAGGTTTCGTGCAGGACCATCCACATATTATTTTAAGACATATTTTTTATGTTTATACTTTCTTTTTATAGATACAAATATTTAAGTAAATGCTCTGTTTATAATAAACAGTATTAACGATATTTACCGGCCTGAATGTCCGAGAAATTTTCATAGACAATATGCTTCCTCCGACAGGAATCGAACCTGTATCCTATACTGAACCGTCATATAGCCTGAAGTGCCTTACCGATTTAGCTACAGAGGACCGTTTCGGTTAGCAGGGTCGGTTTTACTGTTTTTAAACTACAATTCTCAATGATTTTCTCTCGTACATTCATATCTGTTCGATGTAAACAAATGACGTCACACATTATGAAATGGACAAAGTTCGACAATTATTTAAGACATATTTTTTTTATGTTTTATCTATAAAAAGAACGTATAAACATAAAAAAATGTCTTAAAATAATTGTCGGACTTTGTCCATATATATATATATATATATATATATATATATATATATATGCGCACAGTGGAGCCGAGTTCGAATTCCAGTTACAGTCGAATCTGTTACATTCACTTGAATCTTCTATGGGTAAATAGCAGGATACGACGGGCTTGCGACTAGATAATGATAAAGAGAAGTGAATTAACATCGTACTTGATAGTTGATCTTGCTTCTATAGTCTTGGACGGCAACTAGGAGAAGGATAACTCTGAATTCAAAACCTGTGGAAGGCCGTTTGGGGTTGTCTGGCTGTCGGTTCCTGGGAACTGAATGGCCTGACCCTCATACGTCGATCATCGACGGGAGAGTCCCCGATGTATATAAATTTGAAATGCCTGTTTTCACGCACGGCCAGATCACGTTGAAACACCGGCTCTCGTACGAGACTGGTTAGTATTTAAATGGGTGACCGCTTGGGAATACCAGGTGCTGTATGTTTTGATATGCATGTAGTGTAATGGATAATGACTCGGGATTGTTAATCAGAGAGCCGAGTTCCAATTCCGGTTGGGTTCGTTTTATTCACTCACTCGCTAATACCCTTGGGGAATGGTATGAATCCATCTATTCTCTTCCTCCCCCAGCTGGAAGTTAATTAGTAAAACTTGTATCACTAAAGTATTTATTATCTAAAAAAAATGCATAAAAATATTTAGATTTCGGCATTAAATAACCCATAGAGGTGTTGATATGCCGCTAAACAAAAACAAGCAAACAACCGAAGATTGTTAGACATTGAGTGCTGTTTCTATGTCTGTAAAATAAAACATGATTGGTTCCATGATAGTGTGAGTTCAATACCTGCTTGAGGCGGTGGATAACTTTCAGAGGAGAATTAACAGGAGATAACTGACATCTACTAGACATGGCACGTGGAACTAGAACAGTCTGCCCCAGCGAGCGAAATAAAGGGTTCAGTTTGACATTCCAACCACCTGAAGAAGGCCGGAGCGTACAACGGCCGAGACGTTGTGATAAACATGACGACAAAGATAAGGACAATAGTCCGACAAATGTAAATAGTGTACATAATACCTCATCTTAGAAATATAGACAAATACAGATTCCAAAAACTTGGCAAATCCTATTGGAGAATGATTATCCAGAATGTTATTGACGCCAATGGTCAATGAACCCGAAGAATGTGTCTAAATAATGGTAGACAGAGGTTCGACTTATTACTGGGTTCTTTCGTTATAAAGTAACTGCTGAATCAATCATTTTTGGTTGGAGGGGAAGAGAAGATAGCGTTACAAATAACAAAGTTTCTTTGGTAAGTACAAGCAGCTATATAAATAAAAGGTTTCGTTCTTTGTCTCTGCGATAGTCTGTGATGTTGAACGCAATAGTAAAACATTTTAACCAATGAAAAAGCTTTATTGAACGTAAGACACTTGTAGAATAGATACGTTTTTTTTTTTTACAAATAACAATATCAAAAGATGATGGAATGCATATGCACAATGGCTGCCGAACACAAGAGAGGGATAATTGTCTTTGTGCCTGCAAAATATATTCGAAGTAATATGCATAATTGACTGCTTTACTAATCTTACAAGACACGAGGACGAGCAATCGATAGTTTGCACTCAAAGTAGTATCAAGAAAAGTCTAGGAAAGAAAGAAAGAATTTAATGAAGCACATAGAAAATACAACCTATAAAACTAATTACAAACGAATAGACACACGAGTCTGTACATAGAATTGCGGTTAATGGCGTGGAAAGTGGGATCGTTGATCCGGGTTTACTTTCACACAAATGCCTCTGGAAAAGATATAAATCTACCTCTTATCCCTCCAGCTATGGGTTAAATAACAGTTGACCGAGCTCTGTAGTCTTGGCTGGTGGTCAGTTTAGTAGAATTTCAACTTGGTGTGAAGCTAGCATACACGCCCTATAAAACCTACTTGCTACTCAAACCAAGGCAGCACCACCTGGTGTGGTGCGGTTCTGATTCTATTCCAATCCTCAAGTTCAAAAAGAGTAGAAGAGAATAGATAGTCACATACGAGAATAAATCAATAAGTTCGTAATCTGACAGATTTGAGTTAAATTTTCATTTGAAAGTTTCATTGTATAATATTCAATCAATGCAATTAATACCGACCATTGAATTAAGGGTATTGACAAAGAAGGAGATTATTTTTTTTAAAAAAAAGTGTTTAAAATAAACGTCTATTAAATCGAGATGATTGACTTTTTGATAGCTCTTGGTATATAAAGGGTGTTTCATTAAGAAGGATTCTATATAAGTGTGTTTCATTAAGACAGATCAAAGTCAGCAGTAAATAAGTAATAATAATTACTCTAATCTATTTTAGCATTCTTCGCACACAAACATTTTGCGTGTATATATATATATATATATATATATATATATATTACCTATGAACACTAATCGGTATGTCCCAATCCTCATAAATACGTTGGACACTATTGTAAGTGGGGGTAATATGTTGTCTAAGTAGTCCACCACTAGCAATGGTTTACCTACTTCACGCTGTTGGTGAGTATTGTATTTTGTTTGGTGTTATAAACATTACCATTTCATTTTCAACCTCCGTTTTTGTTATTTCTCATTCAGTAACCCTTTCTAGGTTACAACAATATATATATATATATATATATATATATATATATATATATAAATTTTAAGAATTAATTGATTTATTTTTAATTTGACATTATGATAAAATGTAGTTTTAAGGCATGCTATATGTACGGGTTTAAAGTGTTCAATATTAGGGATAGTGTGTATGTAAATATAAAAGTGGACACTGAGGTCAACACCTAGCGGCGACAAATTGTTTTGGTTCGACTATTTATATATGCTGGCTAGTAGTGCATTATGGGAAAAAAGTCTATTGCAATATCCTAGCAATTGTTTCGACTTATTCTACAGGCTATTGAAAAGAAATAATTGTTGATCCGAATGTAACTATTTTATAGTGTCCTTTATTAACTGTTTACTCATTTTTTATTAGTGATTACATTATTATTATTATTATTATATTTACTGGTTTATGTGTTTATTTCTAGTTAATTTGTTTATTATTTACCTAATCTGTTTACTTATTTATTTAGATTTTTTATTTAATTTTACTTATTTATTTATTAATTTTTCTTCGGGTTGATTCTTTTATTTGTTTAGTATTAAATATTGACTTTGTCTAAAGTATGTTGTATTATCTGCGTTGTGCGTAGTGCATATATTTGCATTGTTCATGGTTGTATTTTACAAGGTATTCGTTTTTGGTTTTCGATTTTTAAGTAACGTAGTAAACATTTGTTTTCATACATTTTGAGATAAGGTTTGATCGTTTATTTAGCAGTTTATGTTCATCCGGGAAGGTGATTATAGCTATTTTTCGGCCAGACAGAGCTTACAGTTTTTGCAATTGTTGTCACAGGTTGGTGCTGTTTTCTTTATTTTCCATGTTTTCCTTTGTGTAATTATTTTTTTGGTTTTAATTTCCCATATATGTTTAGAAAGTATTGTGCTGTTCGCATATTTACTATTCGTAAAGGAGAATGAGAATAGAGTCCAATTCTAGAACCCCAAGCCCTATTGCAGATACTGCATTGATGAAATGGGTTCTGAGTGCTATTGTTGGTCTTCCTCTTGGCACATTTCTCAGTGAGGAGACTGATACGCCTGTACTCAAAGACTTCGATGCTCTCTTTGCAAGTTCTCCTCCAGGTTGCAAGGGCTTCGATAGTTCGGGCTTGAGTAGTACTTTCATCAGAAAACAGGACTTTCTTCCAATTCTCAATGTCCCACGTTTGGTATTCACGACCAAACCTTAAACGGTTCACTTTGTGACGTGGAAGCAGCCGATGAAATTTGTTTGCTTTTTATTTACCATGCCTTTAAGTGTCGTCTGATTGTTACTGGACTGCAATCAGCATCTGTGGCTGCCTTAATTTGACTAGAAGAAAGTTCACTGACTTTCACAACAACCCGTCTTATTCTCCTACTCAATGCCGGGGAAATGTTTTGGGGCCTACCAGTAGACTTTGCGTTTCCATAATTCGCACTGTCCTTTACTCTTTGTAAACAAAAAGTTTTACTGCGATTTACCTTAGCTGCGATCGCCCGCTGTGACAAACCTTGATTATGGAAATCTAGAATTCGAGCACGCTCAACTTCAGTAAGTTTGCTTGTGACACCTTTACGGAGTGATTGTTAATCT
This sequence comes from Acanthosepion pharaonis, assembly GCA_903632075.3. Classification (NCBI taxonomy): domain Eukaryota; kingdom Metazoa; phylum Mollusca; class Cephalopoda; order Sepiida; family Sepiidae; genus Acanthosepion; species Acanthosepion pharaonis. The sequence goes on from CAHIKZ030002957.1 coordinate 270,131, forward strand.
CTAACTGAACTAAAAACATTGGAATTACCCTAGATCTAACAATTTATACCCCCTGATCTTATAATTTTGATCAAGTGTAAAACGCCTCATTTTATAAAAATGTCCATTTCTGAATAAATTGATCGGATTATAACTTTTGTCTACATAACCTTTTAGATCATACATTTAGTAACTTTAAGTAAGAAAAAGTTTATAATGTATCCATGACAAACAGTCTCTTATAAAAAAATTTCAAGTGGTCTTAAATTTTCGATCAGGAGTGTATATACAAAACTGGTAAATTCTATCTGTTGCTAAGACCACGGGGAGAGAAAATGGTGAAATTAGAAATAAATTGACATCGGTGATGGCTGTCGTTGTTGCTGGGGTTTCTCTCTCAACGCGTCGGTGCTGACATCAAACGCTGGTTTGTGTCGCATCTCTCTCTCAGCGTGCTGGTGTTGACATCAAAAGCTGGTCTGTTTTGGTTCTGTTTGAATTTGAGAATATATAGCCATCAATCGGCTAGAAATTGAGATTTTAAGTTTTTGAGCGGGGAGTGGCTCTGACTGGTCATAATATATTGTTCATTTTATTTTGGTTAAAGCGGATGCATGCGTGGAGCCTATGCACAAAAAACGTATTTACGCATTCTACATTCGGTCGTCGAGCGGTCAGCATCCGGTTTGTGTAGAAAACGTTAGAGGCACGGCAACACACTTGTCTAGAATCAAAATATCAATGCATTCTGTGTAGAATCAAACTCTCTCTCTTCCCGGCAATTCTGCCTTGGATCAATGTAATAAAAGAAAAATAAATTCTGCTTAAGGTAAAATCACTCTGAAGGCAACAGGTTTTTGTTCAATGACAGTATAACAACAGGCTGATCTCAATGAAAAAGACCCACGCTTCATGCTGATGTCTTTATTGACGAATATACGCTGAATTAACACCGTGAAAAACTAGAAACAAATAACACATATAACTCTCAAAGGAGAAATGAACAAAGTACATTTCGAAGAAAACCTCTAAACAAGGAAAACACTTTTCAAACAGAAACAACAATTTGGAACAAACTCAAAGAAATGATAAAGGGATACATGGCATTTTAGAGAAGAATTTCAGACTTAGTCGTAAGCGGTAGATATTTACCCTGTTGCCTCATTGACAAGCAGTATCTAAAAGAAAGAAACGCGTGTAACTGCCTTAACCCTAAAAAAGGTACCACCATTAATTTGCTAAAACTTAGCATACCATGAAGAAAAAAAAATGAGCCAAACTTAAATTTTTATCGTCAAAATCTTTATCATTAAGAGGAAAGACCAGCTGGCTTTTTAATTATTATATTATATTTTTCTTTTATCCTTTTTAGAACGTTCCAAATTTTGGTTAAACTTTTCTTTTTTTTTTTTTTTTTCGTCAGCAGGCTGGCCAAAGAGATTACTATAGGAAATTTTAGCGTCTTTTTTGCAGTGAAAAACACATTAATTTTGAAATTCTTGCAAAAATCAAATAACCGACGGATTTTAATGATTTATTCAAATTAAGTTAAATTATTTTCGAAATGTCTTTTTTAGAAAATCATGGTAAAAAATATTTTTTTTTACATCTGTTACCTACCACTTATTTAATTTTATGAAATTTCGAGAAATTAAATTTTTTGCCACTTAATGTTTATATCAGTTAAAATCAGAACTCCTTAGAGAATTTAAATCCTCATTTTTTTTTTGTAAAATAGGAACGCCAATTATTGAAAATCTCTTCCGAATCGTAAAATAAAAAAGACAATAAAGCTTAAATGTTATTTAATTATAGAAGCTTTTAATTGCTTTTATGAAATATATATTATGGACACTACTGACTTGAGAAAGAAAATTTCGTCACTCAAGCTGTCAACCTCCCAACACTTAAACAGCTACCACAGTGTTAAATACATTTCTGCGACATTTTAAGCTAAAAGTAATATTTGTTTCAAATGAAATTAATTAAACTTTGAATCAGCTAATATTCTTTAAATAAAACTTCAGAAAAGTACATTTTATTTTTTAAAGATTTTTTAATAAAAATAATTACATTGCAATGACAGATGGATAAAACTTGCACTAAAATCAGTGATTGTTTTGGTTTCAAAACGAAAGCTCCTTCCAGTCAATTTAAGTTAATTTTGAAATAGCTCAAAGTACTTTGGAACTATTAAATTCAATCTACTAGATTGAAATTAAAACTAAAATTAAAACTTCAAGAAAGAACTTTCATTTTTTAAAATTCATTTAAGCTTTAGGTATCATGAATCTGTAGAAGTACCTATCCTAAAGGATCGCAGAAAATTACATTTAAACACACATATATGTTCAGATGTGATAAATATTTATTTTTATATTTTCCAGAACTTGCAAAATTATCCTTATAATTTTAACACTGTTACTATTACTACCATGCCCGCCAGGAGCAATAGACGTGAGATGGCGTTTTTATTGAATAAATTTAATCTTTAGTTTTTCAAGATATTTTTTGTGTACTTTTGGTAAATATATCTGCCATTGACTTCAACCACAGCCTCCAGACGACTTCGGAATCTCCTGCAACTCTTCTAGACAGTCTCCTTGTTTAAGTTAGTGAATCCTTGTCTTCAGTTCATCATTGTTGTTACAAGGAGTTTAGTTGGTCTCTTGCTCAACTGCGCCCCACGCATAATAATCAAGAGGGTTTCAGTGTGGTGGCCAGATGTAAGGAATGATAAGGTCTCAGAAATTGTCTGACAGTAATGAATGGGTTCTCCTGGTTGTGTGGCATGGTGCAGAGTCCTGTTGCCATGCGTAGGATCTTCTAGGGCAGCACTACCTCCTCAAGACACTTGACGTAGGCCTCCGTATTGAGTCTGAGGCCTTGTGTGAAGATGAATGGAGGCATAACGTCGCCATTACTAATGATCACTCCAAACACCGTCGTAATCACTATTAGATTCACCCAACTCTTTCCGAATCTATCGAACTGTCATCAGATTGCCACCCAAAATGTTCGTATTGGAGCTTTCGGCGAGAATGCCAAACAGGACAGCATGCCGTTTCCAAATTTCTGGCGGAGTGAATTGCGTCATGGTGCTCCTTTTCTCACAGATGGTGCCCAACTGACCCTACTATACTACGCATCAACAAAATCACAAACAAAGAATGCGCATGCGCGAAATCAAAAATATAAAATGGTGACAATTTACCCATCGCACCCTGTACTCACACGATGATTGTCAAGTTGGAATATAAATGGCGAATTGAGTGATATTTGAAAAGCCAGAGCCACTAAACAGACTCTCTTCTCATTGGTAGTCCACGTTAGTCCACATTACTTTAAGAAGTAGATTCAAAATTTAGCCCAATCTGATAACCATTGTACACACACACACACACACACACACACACATTATATATATATATATATATATATATATATATATATATATATATATATATATATATATATGATTAATATATTTATATATAGAATGAATGGATTTATTTATTAATCCGTCATATTGTTAAATGTCATTTTTAGTGGATACTCCCATTTGAGTAGACATCCCATTTATTCTAAACAGCATTTTATCTCGTTTACCGATCAGAACATTCGAGAAGTCTTACTAAAGAAGATGCGCCCTCCGGCAGGATTCTAACCTATGTCCTCCTTTTCAGGAGAAACCGTCTAAATCAACTACTAATGGCGTCTAAAGTAATAAAAATATGTCGGATTAATAAATAAATCCATTAATTCTTTAAAAATTGCTGTTTACGCCTCGAATACAATGCTGAGCAGTTATGACATTCGAAGAAATGTGAACGAGTAAAATGTGCTTTAAAAAGCAAATAGAACCATTGCTTCGTTATGAAGCTTTTCCTAGCCGAGGGGTCAAAGCACGTCGGATCTAAAGGTGATTTCTCCTAGAAGGGGTGGCACGGGTTCAAATCCGACCGGAGGGCCCATTTACTTTAATAAGATTTCTCAAATGTTCAGACCGACACATGAAATGAAATACTGTTTAAAATAAACGGTACGTCTACGCAAATGTTATTATCCACTAAACATTATGTTTAAAGGAAAAAATATATGTGCGAGACATATCATGGCATAGCCACACGTCTCTCTATCTCAGTTTAATTTTTGAAAATCATAGAACTGTGGAACTGGTAAAGTTACTTTAAATAAATATTCTTAAAGACGCCAGTTACATTTCAATTTCTTTTCTCCTATCTTATATTTTCTAAAACATACTATATATATATATATATATATATATATATATATATATATATATATATATATATATATTATAACCACTTCATTCTCTTTTTCCAAGACGTCCTGAGTAAGACGATAAACTACATCCACGTCCTGGGTAAGACGATAAACTATATCCGACAGCAAGACCTCTAATCATGAGGCTTTGAGGAGCGTGGAACCACCTCTTAATTGCTGGTGTTCCCAGGTCCACACTGACCCGGGGTGGTAGCACCATTTAGGGTCCCAGCTATGGGCAAATAGTTACCCCGAAACTGGGATCGAAACACTATGAAAGTGTAAAAATAGGTTTTAATACCAGCAATAGATATTTTGAAGTAAAAAATTATTAGCAGCAATAGATTTATGGAAAAAAAATATTACCAGCAATGAAATCTTATCGGCATTAAATAACCCATTGAGGTTGATATGCCATAAACCAAACCAAACCAAATCTTTTCCAAGAAGTCATGGAAATTCGTAGATAATAAAGAAAAAATCCACGGAGAGCCATGATCACCCATGTTCCTCCAGGACATGACATTTAAAAAATGATTTTCAAATCTTCTTTATCATCATGAGCTGTGCCAGGGCATTAACGATTATGGCTCTTCATAACTTGCTGTCCCTTGTTGCTTAAAGCAACCTTTGACATTTTAGCATCCCTCCTTGTCCCATCTCTGTCATCCATTCAACCAAACATGCTAAGTAAGTTTCTTTGTTTCCCCCTTCACTCGCTACGGCCTGTGAGTATTGAATTTTCCAACCCGCCCTTCCTCGTAATAGATTCTAGAAAAATTTCAACAGATTCTTTCTGATTTTAAGTAGGAGTGTCATACTTGTTCCGATTTTATTTAGAACATCCCTCGTTGTTCACATGTTTAGTCTATTGTATTCTTGGCATCTGTCTGGAGAAACAAATTTCTTGCATTGTAAAAAGTTTGTATTTCTTTCTCCCTTTGGATCGTTTGGTCGTATTAATTTTTCCCTTCGTTCTTTCCTATTTCATTCTTCCTTCCGCTCGTTCGTTTTTCTTTCTTTCTTTCTTTCTTCTTTTCGTTCGTTTTTCTTTTTCTTTCTTTCTTTCTTTTCGTTCGTTCGTTCGTTTTTCTTTCTTTCTTTCTTCTTTTCGTTCGTTTTTCTTTTTCTTTCTTTCTTTCTTTCTTTTCGTTCGTTCGTTCGTTTTCTTTCTTTCTTTCTTTCTTCTTTTCGTTCGTTTTTCTTTTTCTTTCTTTCTTTTCGTTCGTTTTTCTTTCTTTCTTTCTTTCTTTCTTCTTTTCGTTCGTTTTTCTTTTTCTTTCTTTCTTTCTTTCTTTCTTTTTTTTCGTTCGTTTTTTTTCTTTCTTTTTTCGTTCGTTTTTTCGTTCGTTTTCTTTTCTTTCTTTCTTTTCTTTTTTCGTTCGTTCGTTCGTCTTTTTTTTTTTTTTTTTCGTCTTTTCGTCTTTCTTTTCTTTCTTTTCGTTCTTTCTTTTCTTTCTTTTTTCTTTCTTTTGTTTTTTTTTCTTTTTTTTTTTTCTTCTTTTCGTTCGTTTTTTTTTTTTCTTTCTTTCTTTCTTTCTTCTTCGTTCGTTTTTTTTTTCTTTTTTTCTTTCTTTTTTCGTTCGTTTTTTTCTTTTCTTTTTTTCTTTTCTTTCTTTTTCTTTTCTTTCTTTCGTTCGTTTTTCTTTTTTTTCTTTCTTTCTTTTCGTTCGTTCGTTTTTCTTTCTTCCTTTCGTTCGTTCGTTTTCCTTTTTTCTTCATTTCTTTCGTTCCTTCGTTTTTCTTTCTTTCTTTATTTTTTCCTTTCGTTCCCTCGTTTTTCTTTCTTTTTCCTTCCTTCTTTTCATTCGTTCTTTCTTGTTCCTTTCGTTTGTTCGTTTTTCTTTCTTCTTTCCATTGTTTTTTTTCTTTCCTTCGTTTTTCTTTCTTCTTTCCATTGTTTTTTTTTCGTTCGTTCGTTTTTTCTTTCCTTCGTTCTCCTTCCTTACTTACTTACTTTCGTTCGTTCGTTTTTCTTTCTTTCTGTCTTCCTTCCTTTCGTTCGTTTGTTTTTTCTTTTTCCTTCCTTTCGTTCGTTCGTTTTCTTTCTTATTTCCATTCTTTTTTTGTTCGTTAGTTTTTCTTTCTTTTTATCTCCTTCCCTTTCTTTCGATCGTTTTTCTTTCTTTCCTTTTTTTCTTCGTTCTTCTTCCTTTCTTTCTTTCTTTTCGCTCTTAAATTTTCTTTACATCTTTTTGTTTCTTATCGCTTACTTTCTTCGTCTCTTTCTTTCGTTTCTCCTTTTATCTCACACTTATTTTGCATCACTTTTTAAAAATATTTTTCAAAAAAAATTATATCATTCATCCTTTTTCTTAGTTTCTTTTTTCCTCTTTCTTTAACCTACTCACCTTTCTTCAGTGCCAGTCGCATTCATTCTGATATAATAACTGGTCCCAAGGTTGACAATGGACATGTAGGACAAAATTCAGAGATAAAGAGGTTCATGCCTTTTCAAGGATCATTAGTGTGAAACGAATATAAACAGGCTCGTGTGGAATCCGAAACCAGTTCACCGATTCGGTTTTTGCTGCTGATAACCGTCACGCCACTGCAAAACGTGCGTTTCCCCCACACCCCGTCATTGCCTATTCTCAGTGTTGCCATGTGCTTCTCACAGGAAGCGCAGGCGTAGATCGCAGGAGAAATACATCTTTGTTGCGAAAAAGAAAAGAAAAAAAGAAGAAATTTTGATAATAACCATGCTGATTATCTTCGCCAAAAAACGAATATTGACGAATACAAGTGCATCGTCCCCAGAGGATGGAATCTTCTAGGATTACTATCACTTTCCCAAAAGAGATATAATATATATATATATATATATATATATATATATATAATTTCTTTTAACAGGATTTAATTCTTCCACCCGTTCATATAGTGAGATGTAATGTTACCGTCTGCATTTGATGATGATTTTGCACGGAGAAAACCCAGGTAGGTAAACAGAAAACTGATTGAATTACTTATGTCGGTGTTGTATCACTCGCCCTTCACCTAGATAGAAACTGTTATATATATATATATATATATATATATTCTGTATGTCAGTGTGTTTCTTTTGTTTGTATACACACACACACGCACATACATTTTATATA